>VWZZ01004807.1:286091-303287 GCA_013399095.1 Psophia crepitans | reverse complement strand
GCCCTCCTCGGGACGCTTTCCAGGACCTCCACATCCTTTTTAAGTGTTGGGCCTCAGAGTATTCAGTTCTTCATCCAGTGCACTGTCTACCTGCTCATCTCACAGCTGGACAACTTGTTCCAAAGGATGTTGTGGGAGATATCACCAAAACCCTTACTAAAATCTGGAAAAACTACATATATTACCTTCCCTTCATCCACTAGGTGGGTGACCTTATGGAAGGCGGTTATCAAATTAGTTAAACAGGACATTCCCTTTGTGAACTCATGCTGACTGTGCCTGATGACTGTATTATTCTTTAAATGCCTTTCAATAACACCCAGCATAATTTTTCCACACACTGAGGTTAGACTAACAGGTCTGTAGTTTCCTGGGGCTTCCCTCAAGCCCTTCTTGTAAACTGGAGTTGTGCTGGCCAGCTTCCAGTTAGAGGGGACCTCACCAGCTGGGGTCACAAGATCTTTGGTAGACCAACAGTGGTCCTATCACAACATCTGCTAACTCCTTCAGCACTCTAGGATGAATCCCATCAGGCCCCATGGACTTTCTTGTTGTCTGACACAACACTGGCCAGTTTCAGCTTTAATTGAGCTTTGGCCTTTCATGTCTTCTCCCTGCATAAATGAACCACAGATCTGTAAGCTTCCCACAAAGCCTGACCTTGATTCCGGAGATCATGCCATTTCTTTTTCCTCCTGAGTTTCAGGAGGACCTCCCTGTTCAGCCAAGCTGGTCTTGTGCCCCACTTGTTTAATTTCCAACACAACAGGATTGCCTGTTCCTATCCTTTTAAAAGGTGGTTCTTAAAAACTGACCAGCACTCGTGGACCCCTAAGCCCTCAAAAGCAAAGGGCTCCAGGGGGCTCTGCTAACTACCTCCCTGAGCACTTAAGGTTTGATCTCTGGCAATCCAGGGTAGCAACTCTACTGAACTTTTTTCTTATTAAACCAAAAACTTTAAACTTAACCATCTCATGACCACTGTGGCCATGAAAGCTACCCACCATCACATCTCCCATGAGTCCTTCTGTATTCACAAATAACAAGTCTAGGGGGTCTTGTTTCCTAGTTGCTCACTGAGTACTTGTGACAAGAAATAATCTTCCACAAACTTCTGGAATTTCCCACACTTGCTTGTCACAGGAGCTTGGTATCCTAGTTGATGTCTGGGAAGTTGAAAACTGCCATAATGACAAGGACTACCGATCCAGGGATTTCTCTTAATTGCTTATAGAATAACTCATCAGTACTATCATTCTGTAATACATTTGAAACATGTTGAGTGAGCCACCTCTCTGTGGAGAGGAGTGGGAGTTCAATACCAAAGTCTAGAGACCTGTAGGTTCTCTAAAGGGAAAACAAGGCTACTGTTTCACACCACCTACAGTAATGCTTAAGATAACATTACCACAGAGACTATGCAAATTATTTACAGAACAGCTGTCAAACTCTGTCTTTTTTTTTAGCCATTAGTGAACACTGCAACAATTAGATCAGTGACAGCTGTGGAAAGTATCACACCATATGAGTAATTCCTTTACAGAAATATCTTTAATATTCAGTTTTAAGTGATATCAAGAAGTACAAAATAGTACACAATGTACTATTTTATAAGCATGCCTCATTTAATTTTAAAGATCACCTTCTTTTATTCTTACAAACTGACAAGATTAAATTTCAAAATGTTAATATTTCCAAATTAATAATAAAATAAAACCAAGGTCAGCTTTTTTTTTTTTTTTTTTAAGAAGGAAATGCTACAAATCAGTAATTATTATGCTAGAGAATTTAGCCAAAGTCTGTTGCTCCAATCTCAGTTTAATTAGCCAATAATTACTAACTTCCAGAGAACAGACAGGGACTAGATGAGTTTGTTTTTTGGTGTTGGGTTGTGGTTTTTTTCATTAACAGACAGATCAAATGTACACTAATAAAATTAAAGTACCTAATCTTCTACTGAAATGCAGATACTTCTGTAGTTTGCTATGACTTCAATTTCATTTTCAGCAGTGAGGATAATCTGTTTTATGTGTGTCAGTCTGGTGTAAGACTCATATCTCTGACAGTAATCAGTTATTATATAAAAATATTAAGTATTCAGCAGTATGATATTAATTAGTCTGCATTTTTCAGATCACCAATTTCTTCAACATGATGATGCATGCAATTTAATAGTGCTGTTAAATTAAAAACACAGGAATTCTGGGGGGAAAAAAACCACCCTATTTTTATAACATTGGAGACCAAACAGTCTCAAATAATATTGCACTGCAGAATATGATCTACTTTTCATATTTAAAGAAAAGCTTCAAAAGTCTGAAATATATCACTGTCTTCATCAGTTAAGCACATGAAGACCATAACCAGTCAGTGGAATGAGAGAAAAAATTGAAAAGTAAAAATAGACAACAAATTAAAAAACAACAAAAAAAATTGTGTTACAAGAGGAATGGGTAGAATCAATTTGTTCTCATTTACCTTTAACTAAATCACTGAATCAGCATCACTAACTACTGCTGAACTTCGCATTTATGTACATATATATGTTTATACATACATACACAGACTCTGGAAATGGTGTGTTGCACATATACACTCTGTATGTATGTGTCTATTGACTTCTGCCAGTCTGCTATGTCTGCTTAAATATCAGACTCTAGCACATAAATTATTATTACAGATATGTACCTAACAATTACAAATTATGGAATCAAGAGAGAAAACACAGATCACCTACCAGAAGGTGAACCAATTATTGAATAAACTTCAAAACGTATTTCTTTCATCATTTAGGTTACCTAAACTTTAGCTAAGTTTTATGAGACACGACTGAAGATCAGAGGCGTTCTGTTCGCAAACTTAGCACAGCACACACAAAACTCTATTTTTTCCTGAAAGCAAATGATCTAAAATATAAGTATGAGTGGTATTACCTGACAGAAAAATATATTCATAATATATAAAAAATGAACCATCAGTCAATACTGAAAACCACACTTAAAAAATTGAATTATGCAGTATGAAATACAATTTATTAAATATACTGCAGTTACATTTACATGTGACTAAGAACACTAAAAACGGAGGATGCAAGCAGAGTGACACAATTCTGATACTAGTTTAAGGAAAAGCAGAAATTAAGTGTAAGCATTCTGAGTGAAGTTTTTTCCTACTTGGCCTGTAGTCTGTCATTAGACTGTCGGTGTACTTGCCCACTGGTAATTTCCATGTATTCACTAGAGTAATCCATTGCTAAAAATAGCAAATTTCATGTAGAAAAATAGACCACTTTTTTTCCTACTTTCCACAGAAAGCTTTGAATATCTTCAAAAAGCATTCTACAGCCAAAAAGCCTTCAGATTCAAATCCCTGAAGTTTTTATATTCCTATGTATTTTCTTCAGAAAACAAAATGTCTAAGCAGCTCAATTAGACAACCGAAGTATCTGTTACATTTATCTGGGTTTTCCTTTACATCCTCTCTGAGAACACAGACTTAATTGCTCAGTATCCTGCTGTCACCAATTTGTCCTAGGTTAAGTATTTTCTAGTAGTACATAGATTTCCTTTGCTAATAGATGCAAATATCTTCAAGGAAACTGTTCCTTAGCTTTAATAAGCAGAGAGTTGAAAGTAAAATAATCAGTATTCTGATTTATTTTCATAGAAAATGTACTCATTCTTGTGAAGATGGTATCGAATTCAGTTGAATAGATTAAACTAAACCAGGGCATAAATTACCTTATATTGCTCCCTTTTCCATTTTTTTAAACTTGTTACAGGCTTTGAATTCTGTTGCTTATTCAGTTCCTTTTACAGTTTCTGCAGAAATTCTTACGTTTCCTGAAGGCCGAAAATCTTTCAGCTTCAATTTCTCAACTGACGTTGCTGCTGGCAGTTGGCTGCTAGGGTGCCCCTTACTTCTGTTCCCTTTAGTAAAGATGTGCATGCACTTGTATTAGGTAACAAATTAACAGAACTCAATACATGCGTTAATACAACCACAGCTGCTAGTAAGCAGCCAAATATAAACCCTTTACAACACAGTAAGATTTCTATTTAAAAACCAACGTAGAACCACACAACCTAACTCCCTCCAGGTTTCAGTGCTAGGCTCTACCTCTCAAGACTGGCCCATCCAAAACTGTTTAAGCCAGGCTGAGATGATACTATGTTACTTGGTGATTTATTTTCCAAACTCAGCAACATATCACTGCTTACTTCGTAGACAACGATCACAGGAATCCGCACTGCACATTTTTAAAGGCCTGAGGTCAGAGTTGGCATCCACCAAACATTCCATGTCCAGAGCTTTCATGAAGTAAAGCCTAAACCCTAAAGTAACTTTCTTCCCAAATGCCAGGCATTGATGTTCTGGAAGAGCATTCCTCTCACCGCTTGGCCTGGTTTCATCTGAGAGAGAGTTAATTTTCTTTGTAGTAGCTAATATGGGGCTGTATTTTGGATTTGTGCTGGAAGCAGCGCTGATAGTGCAGAGATGTTTTTGCTGTTGCTGAGCGATGCTCACACAGAGCCAAGGCCTTTGCTGCTTCTCGCACCGCCCCGCCGGCGGGATGGCTGGGGGTGTGCGGGGAGTTGGGAGGGGACAGACAGGGCAGCTGACCCCAACTGACCAAAGGGATATTCCATACCATATGGTGTCATGCTCAGTTTATAAGGGGCTGGGGAGGAAGAGGAAGGGGGGGCAGCGGCTTTCAGAGTGATGGCGTTTGTCTTCCCAAGTCACCATTACGCGTGACGGAGCCCTGCTGTCCTGGGGATGGCTGAACCCCTGCCTGCCGTGGGGAGTGGGGAATGAATTCCTTGTTTTGCTTTGCTTGTGCACGCGGCTTTGGCTTCACTTATTAAACTCTTGTATCTGAACCCATGAGTTTTCTCACATTCACTCCTCTGATTCTCTCCCCCTTTCTGATGATGGGGACTGAGCGAGCATCTGCGTGGTGCTCAGCTGCCGGCTGGGGTAAAACCATGACACCACTGCACACAGGCACCGTTGCAAACCTCTTGCTGCTTTATTACTTCAAAATCTGCAACACTGAAACTGTAGCTATGATGTATACAAGCATACTACATGGGCAACTGAAATATTTCAGCATATTCATCTCCAAAATGTATGCGTGAGCACCAAAGCATCCAGATACACCGATCTGGAGAGATAACCCTGATTATCTCCTATTAACCGTAACAAATATGTACTTGCACTCTTGAATATCATGGTTAATAAACTCACAAAAGCTTTTACTCTTCTGTATCCACATTCTCTTTCCTTGGCTAACAATTTGTAGAGAATACGATCATCAGATCTTCAAACCTCATAATTAAAATTTGTTTTTCATTCTCGGCATTGAAACTTTTTCTTTTCCTTAGATCTATACTCCAAGCTGTAGCAGAATGTAAAAAAAAAAAAAAAAAAGCCTTAGAAAAAGATTTACCATGTATGCAAGCAATCCAAGACTAAATTGGTGACATTCATATTCAGTTAATAGATCCAGGAAAATAATTCTCATTTAGATACTATTTTATGGCTTAAATTTAATTTCTGAGATCTTTCATTCGCTTTCCAGGAAGCATTTTGTGGAAGACAACTTATTTTCTTGTATTTATCTATTATAGCTTTAGATCCAAACCGAAATTGATTTAGGTAGGCTTGCAATATTGAAAAGTGAGAGGAGGATATGAATAAATTAAGATATCTTTAACATGAAAAAGAAACATTAATGTAGTCAAAGCTTCTGTGTAACCTCAACTCCAGAACCATATCCAGTTATCTCTTAATAAGTAAAACCTAATATTTTCTGTTGACATAATTAAGTCTTCAGAAAAAGACACACAGTTTTAATCAGCAATTTACAAAAAAGTGCTTCAAACATAAGAACCTAGAATTTAAAATCTTGGAATTTGCTACAATATTCAGTGAATGTCATACCTGGCAAAACCAATAGAACAAGAAGACAACAGGCAAAATATGTTGAATGTTGCTCAACAAGATCCATACCACACTATAACATTATCCCTGTGTTAGGTAAATGCAAGAGTCAAACAACACGCTTACCCAATAAAAAAACCACCTAACGTACCTAACATAAATTAAGCCATACCCAGTCCTCCATACCCAGATATATATACTTATATTGAAATGTTAATTTCCAGTAGAATAACCCAATTATACAATATTTGTAGAGACTTATAGCTCATTAGTATTGAAAACAGGTAGTAAAGGTATATGTATGCATATGTTCCTCATACAATTAGGTTTTTATATTATAATGAATCAAAAGAACTGCATGGTCTATCTTCCATTGAGGGTAAGTTAATTGGTTCTTTCAGGCATCTTCAATTTTTCTACATGCAAAGCCTACCAACAATAAGTCTAAAATCATAAAACTCAGGCAAATTGTATATGTATATATAAAAAGGTAACTAATTTTACATGCAAATTTAGAGGTGGGACTAATGTTATTATAAATAATAATTACACTTTTTTCATAAAATAATGCTGTGGTTTAATCCAGCAGTCAACTAAATACCACACAGCCATTCACGCACTCCCTCCACCCCCACAGTGTGATGGGGGAGAGAGAATCGAGGCGGGGGGGGAAAGTGAAACTTTTTGGTGGAGATAAAGACAGTTTAATAGGACAGAAAAGGAAAAGAAAATAATTAATAATAGTAATAATAAAGGAAGATTATACAAAAGAGGTGATGCACAATGCAATTGTTCACCACCACGCACTGACTGATGCACAGCGCATCCAGGTCCCTCACAGTTATATGCTGAGCGTGACATCATATGGTATGGAATATCCCTTTGGCCAGCTGGGGTCAGCTGTCCTGGCTGTGCCCCCTCTCCCAGCTTCTTCTGTTGTGCACCCCCAGACTCCTTGCCAGCAGGGCAGTGTGAGAAACTGGAAAGTCCTTGACTTGGTGTAAAGCATTCCTTAGCAACAACTAAAAACACCAATGGGTTATCAGCATTACTCTCATACTAAATCCAAAATACAGCACTATACCAGCTACTGGGAAGAAAATTAACTCTATCCCAGCCAAAACCAGGAGAAACAACTAAGTGAGAAACGAATAGAACAAAGTAAAAACCTTTTATCTGTCTCACTATTCACTTAATTATGAAGGCTAAGTAAAATGAAGCGTTCGTACGTTCATTCTTGATTTTACAAGACCAGTATTTGGCACTAATATATTCTGTGGAACTATAAAGAATATACAAAGACATTAAAAAAGATAATAGATCTAAAATAATGAAAAGATTGTGAAATAAAACCATAACATCATGAATAAGTTTTACTCAGTTTTTGTTTCAGAAAAAAGATGGTTGAAATAAATTATTAATAGTAATAGTGCCAGCCAGTAGCATACAATCAAGATACTGCTAAAGTTGACGTAAAAATGCATCACACTTTAAAATTTTAACTAAATAAGGACATTTATTTTCTAATAGTTGACCATTTACGTGAAGTCACCCGATACTGATTACTGACTACCATGATATTACTTGAACAGAATACAGTCTCAGGATTAAAGTCCTTTCTTTAGAAATAATCACCTTGTCTTCTACTATATTATTTGGTTTACCTTCCACAGAGGTAACATTAAAATTCAATTATTAATTTATTATTCTGGCTAGTATGAAGATAATGACAACATATTCAACTTTGGAATAGTCTGGTTTTATTTGGTTTCAAAATTATAGGTTTCTTTATTATTAACAACCCCACTTCAGTAACCCGGTAAAATGCTATATAGTGACTGAATGAATTCAACTCCCAACTTGCTTCTTGTTCAAAACAAACAAATTTTTTTTGGCAGGCCACTGGCAGGCCAGTGTGTATGCTCCATTTTATTTCAGTCTCAGGTAACAATTTCACTGTCTTCCCTATTATGCTTCTGAAGTGAGCACTATTTTGCCACAGACTTGAAGAAATAAGTACAGCATTCTGCACAAACATTCCAACCTGAATTCAGATTCAGTTTTATCCCTGATTTTACCGCTCAGAATTTCTACCAGTGTCAAACAAACAAATCAGTGTCCCTGGAACAAATTCTGCTTTTCTTATCCAGTAATACCAAAGGTGTTATTACTTTTAAATGAACAAGTGCAACAAGAATTAGGCTTTTCCACCTATCATGTTATCAAACATCACAGGGCAGGGGGGAACCATTACAGGAGCATCTAACAGTTTACTAGAGTGCCAGGAATGTCAGCAGAGACATAGCTAAACAATAAAAAACACCTTACATTCATGTGGTCAGAGATCAGAAACTAGTAACACTACCTGAATGTAGTTCTGCTGCTACATTATTAAAAAGAAGGATGAATGAATTTACAAAAGAGAGCACAAAATCACTGGAGCCAACCATTGGATGGGACTCTATCCCCCACCTAGTCTTCTGCAGTGCAGTAGCTGAGCATTTTTAAATGCTAAGTCTTCTTAGATGGCATTCTAAAGCATTTCAGGCCAGATTTAATTATAGTTTAGTATTATTAAAACTTTGCATGTATGAGAAGGGCTCATTAAGTAATATCACAGCAAAGCACATCAACTATTCAATGGTTCCTGAAGTGTTTGACTATTTATAAAAATGGGAAATGTGGTATTGTCAATGACAATGCAGACTTTTTCAGGTCCAATTGCTGTTCGTAAAAAATAGAAACAAACCACATTTAGGTGAAATACAGCAAGTGATGGAACATTTTTGGTCTGTTCCACAGCATGAGATGTTTAAAAGAACTTTGATAAACAGTATCATAGGTGTGCAGAGAGGCATGAAATTTGCAATTGTCCTGGTACTTATCTGTATGGTCTTCCAGTGTCCTTTTTCTGACACAGCGCATTTTATGACTGCACAGAAGCTGCCTAGAACAAAAGGTTTCCATTCTTTAATTAAAAAAGAGGGGGGAAAAACCCATATAAACAAACCTTACTTACCTCAGCTAGCAAAGTAAATTTTTTTTCACTACTCTGCAGTCTTAGAGGTATAAGGGAGTTTAATTTATTGCATAGAAATATGCAAGATCCAAACAAGACCACAGATATTGCAGACTTTAAACCCCCTTCTAAGCAGAAAGGTGTCTGTTATATTATGTTAGGAACAAGGAAACACATAAACACTCTTTAAGGGCCATAGCTCTCCCCCTGCACACTGTATCATTATTATATTTAAGGCCTAACGATGCTCGTCAGAAGACTGAGAGCTTTCAAATGTAGAGGTGCCATGCCTTCTGAGTCCTGTTGTCTCTGCATACTTCTCAGAAGGTTTTCTCACTGTGTACTAGATTGAGCACTAGACCATTTTGACCTTCTGCCTTGAGATACTGCAAACATATTTTTTATGATATTGTTACATCTTAAGGTGAACAAGGTAGCTGAGACTTCCTGTTGCCTCACTCCAGCAAACAAGAGCTTTCAACTAAGATAGAACTTTAATTTGTTTAGGGATAGGCGGGATGAGATGAGGAAAGTGGTGTGGTTTTAGGTGTTTTGTTTTTACCACGGATGATAGATATACCTAAGAACTATGCAATTTAAACACTACTGTGTGAGGCACTTCCCCCAGTCTGTATGTCCAGCTTGTAACAAAACCAGCCCCAAAATGGATAAGGGAGGAGAAAGAAACAATATTAATAGCCTCTCTCACAAGACTTAGTTACGAGTGTGTTGAAGTCAGTTGGACTATAAGATTTTTGCTACTTCAGAGATTCTCTCAGGACACTACTCTCAAAGACACTTTGGCCTGCATCGAAGTGCTTCAAGAGTAGCATATGAACCCTAGCAGCATCTCCCCTTCTTGTTAAAGTAGAAAAGTATGCTAATATTTCACATTTACATAGTGGTTTACGTTCTTAAAAAGCTTTTTAGACGTTACATATTCATCCTAAAAGTAGTATTACACACACAGTATTCTCTCATTTTACAGATGAGTGAACAAACATAAAGAGGTTTAGCCTTTGACTTGTGCTACTTACTCGCTTTAGAAGTTGGGAGAGAAAAATCAGCAGCGCTGGAGAGGAACCTCAGGGATACAAAGAAATGCCTCTGGTAATGTGGTCTTTTCTTCTCACTGTCCCCTCCGATTTTTACCTTCATATATACTCATCACTTGTGATTTCAGAGCAGCAGTTACTGTACCTTATCTAAGCAGTGTATTTTGAGGAAAGCAGTAACCTTGTCAGCAGCAAAGCACAGATGAGACAAAGGTGACAAAGAAATCCCCAACTGTTACAGCAGAATTTGCCGGAGTGAATTCCCTCATCCTACCAGGTATTCTTAGGTGAAAAAACATTCTCTAAACTTTGCATGGGCTAAGTTCATGTGAAGGTCAGTAAAACTTTTGTCTGATACAAAAGAAAACACCAGAGACTTAGGTTTAGGCCTCAAATACTCAGTGGTGAGGTGTCCTTTTTTATTTTTCCTTCACCTGCAAAAGTAATATGGATTCAAACATCTTCACAGAATATTAGGGCAAATCAAGTAATACCCCAGTGGAAAGACGAATACAATTAAACCTGCAACAAACATTTCCATAGTCCACAGGAGTAAGAGAGGGTATGCCTGGAATTACTTCCCAATCAAATAAATTCTTTTCTTCTGCTTCTTACAAGTAACTCACAAACAAGTACGCATGCATGTACATAGACTTTCTATGCTGGACATGTACCTGCTCTGTGCATGATTAATTTTTTGGGGGTAGTGATCAAACAGTTATGAACAATCCAAAGTTCAGATCACAAGTTTTAAGAATGAACAGGTCTTAGGTATGTTTCGCTTAAAACTGGGTTAAATTCTGGATATTCTGGCTGATAGTGATTGTGCCAAAGGGACGGGGTATCTGTAGAAACAGAATTCGAATACTGCAATATTACTTCAGATTTAAAGTTCAGAACATGAATATATTAAAATAAAATAAAAAATTAAAGCTGTATCTCACACAGTCACTTTCTGGTTTTATTTTGCATAACCCACATATATTTTTTGCTATCTAGTGTTAAGTTTCATGTCTGAGAAAACACATGCAATGGAAGTTTCAGTTGCACAAAAACATTAAGGTTATAAAAAACACGGAAAAGAAATACCTATGTGTTCTCTTTCAAGAAAAGACTGAGCAAGACTTAAAGCAAGCAAGAGAATTTCCTTGTTCCTTGTCTCATTTTCAAATATGTAAAAGGTGTTTCACCTCAACAAGGATTAAGGACCACAGAATTTTTAAATTATTAAATGAAACTTTTCTGACCTACTCCAGCACATGAAAGCAGCTATGGGTTTTAACATGTGAAATTAACATTTTGCATGGTAGAATAATTCAAAGCATGAATAAAATTTTTTCCAGACCAAATAGTTTTGAACTTAGGAGTAAGGATGAGGTACTGAATAGAAAGTCCTCTAACGGAAGTGGACCTCCACTACACTTCTAATTCTCTGTATGGAAGCAGGTTTTTCTGTTAGCTGTTTTTTAACTTGGTTTTCAGTTTATTTCCTGTTTTAAGATTTTACCTGTTTCCCTCCGTGAACAAAATAAATTTCTTCATCAAAGTATGCATCTAAGGAACTGAATAGAAGCATGCACTCTTTCTCTTCCATTGTCCCATGAAAAAATAGAAATCTTTTGGACAGAAAAGATAAAAAAAATATTTCATGCATTTCTCTTTTATGTATGCATTTGAGACTTCATTTGTAGTTGTCGTGACACACAACAATTTTCCACCTTATCTCAGAAGAGTAGCAGTAAAATGCTTAAATCTGTTGATAGGCTATCTAAGACCAAATGCCTTACCTAAAGCTGACTGACAAACAATGACAACTGTGGTAACAAAGTATTTCTGTAATTTCAGAACAAATGTCCATTCTTTTCTTTTTGTAAGATTTTCTTTATGAGAGAGGATGTTTCTGCTCAGATCCCCTTGACATCTCATTGTTATTGCAAAAGCTTTTGACAGATATGAAGGGGGCTAAAGAATTTAACTGGAAAACACTCTACCATTTGTAGCTCACTGTATGAAGTATGCATAAATTCTGATCCTGCACATTTTTGAAAAGCAAGTATTTTATTTTCTACTTTTTCAACAGCTTTTACACTTTGTATAGGGAAAAAGTAACATCAATTCACTGAATACTGTCACTTGCGGGTGGGAAAGGCATCTTCTCAAATTGCTGCTAATGCTGAGCCACACAGTGCCCAGAAATATAAAAACATGAGAGGAGAGTTTTCTTTCTCATTTCATGCCCTTCTGCTGTAGGGTTGGTAACTGCTCAACCTCCTGCAAGGCTTTTTCTCATTTTTACCTCCCTAAGCCCATCCTTACAGGAAGGAGGACAAGAAGCTCTCACTCCCCCTCTGGTCCCTCCCACAATCATTTGCAAGCTGCAGATGTTATTACAGAATAATTATTTTCTGTCTTATTTTCCTAATTCCCACTGCAAGTGGGAACCCTAATCTCAACACATGCTTAATTCTTCATCTTTGAAATCATCTAAATGAACAGCAAAATCAAAATATCATACACCTCTACCTATCTTTATGCACTCAAAGTTTATTTTCCTCAAAAAGTGCCCATCCAATCCTAGTTTTATTTTAAAAGTTATTTTATACCAAAGACTTTGACTGGGATGCTTATGAGCAGTTACAAAAAAAAAAATAAAAAATTTTCAAATTTGTTCCTAAGCCTGCCTCCATCAAACATTTTTATACAAGTTTCTTTTAAAGAAGCCATGTACCTTGAGAAGCTAAACAAATGAGTCCCGGAGCTACATATTAACATGATATGCTTACAGTAAAAATTATCCTCAAATGTTTTAATTCTGGAGAAGTTCCAGTAGAGTTTAATGGAATTTTTCAGTTTGTTTTGAAGTAAAGGCCTAGAAGATGGACAGATCTTCAAACAGTTTCTTTTAAAAATCTATCACAATTCTTAAGAGCTATACTTAAAAAACAATGACAAAAAGTACAGACTAGAGCCACTGTATGAAATGCATAACAATTTCTCACTTGTAGAAATGAAAAATATTGATCTTTGCAAGAAAATCTGATTACCATAGAAAATATCTAACAATAGACCACAAATTGGATTGAAATTTCTGTCTCACTATAACTGTCTTAGCGTCTGACTCCTGATTATATTACCCACTACTAAGGGCATACTTGTAGGCATTTCTGAAAAGGAATGTAACTACAGCATACCTGCTCAGTTAATTCATACTGAGAAAAATAAGACAGAGAGAAGCAGGAATCCTACTGTTGACCTGTTTTATAAAATAAGGAAGCCAAAATTCCACCGGAATATGACTATATAAAATATAGAAACAATGACAGCACAATTACTTTTTTTTGTTTCCCAATATTGATAAAGAAGCATTACGGTTTGACATAGTTGGTTTTTTTTTCCTCTGAAGCTTCAGATAAAGCAAGTTCTGCAAGGAGAGAGCATACTTCTAATTACTGTCAAATCCATACGGAAATGAGAAGACTCACTTGATAGAACATTAAACATGCTCACGTTTACCTAGTTAGCAGCACAACTCTTAAGAAAGACCTTCGCTAGAATTTAAATAAAACTGAACTATAGAGACAGCATAGATTTGGGTTTCTCTTGACCTTTATTTATATTCTATCAGTTTCAAACTTTTGTTTTAAATTGATTCTGAACACAAAGAATCTATTTTGTCTTACATTTTATTTTTAATTTTAGGAATGAGGCAGTGATTTTTATTGTGTGTTCTGCCTCCCACGGCAAATGCAGCTTCTATTCATATTAAGTCTGTTAAACATCATCCGACATCATCGGCGATGCCGGAGGTTTTCTGAAGCGTTTACTAAATTTGTCCTGTGGCATTTGTGAAGATATTAGATCTCTCAGTTCCACTCCTATGATACACCTCTGTAACATTTATTCCGCTTCCTTATTTCTGACAGCTACCAAGGTGGACGCTCCCAATTTCAGCCACAGGTACCTAAACACTTTTGTGAATATAACAGCTTGTACCTTTACCTACCTATTTTCCTCTAACAAAGAGTCAGCTACATTTTCCATGCCAATTATAGCTCTACAAAGCTTCCAGGTCCATTTGAAAGGGACAAGCTGATTTTTGAATAAGATCCTGCTTGTATAAAATTCCAAGCCTTGATGTTTTGGCATAAAGGTTGAGATAACCTATTGTCTTCAAATCTAAAAGGGTATTTGCTTCTGCATGCACATCTGATCGGCGTGAAGGTATCTGGGTTACTGGACACTGGCTTGTCAATGCCCAGCTCTCACACAAACATCTTTCTGAGACTATGAAAAAAGAGTAACATAAACTGTTTCAGATGTTCCTTGCAGTTACATGTATGTTGCTCACTGCACCACTGCCCAGATACCCACAGTGACCGTAAATAAGTTGATCTCAGAACGGGAAGCGATACAAACGTGTCAATGTAGTGCTGAGGTTAATACAGCTAGGCAGCCTGACCTGAACATTATCCTAAACCAATAGCTCTGGATCATACTGCATTTTGACATGACCTCATACCAGATCATTTGGAAATAGCGCTGCGGTCTTTAACACGATACTTCATAGTGAATACGGCTGAGGACCCCAAGTGGCATTTCCAAAAGGAATCTGTTGTCTAGAAACTGATGCTCCACAGCATCAGTTAAAATTCCAAAATGCCTGAGATACTTGGAAAATGAGATATGAACTTAACTTCATAGGTACCTTTGGAAAATATCTTTGTATCTTTATTCTCCATCTAAAATGTACGTGGGTGAGGCAGAAGGTGAAGCAGTGAGACAAAAGCTGCTTCCCAAGTAATAGTAAGTTTTGCTAGCTTTCCTTTCTTTTTTAAACTTAATTTCAGAGCAGATCAACCCAAATAAACTAAGTTGAGTGTATCCCACATGGCTTCTGTATTTTATGTACAATAGGAAATGGTGGGATATTTTAAACCTGTTTGTTGATGAAATATTACTGTCTGTTGTTCCAGTAATCATCCAAAAGCTTATTAAATGAGTTATTCAGAAATAGTTAAAGTTAGGGGGATCAGTCTTTTTTCTGTGGCTGTTCATGCACACTGGAATAAAAAAAAACCCAAACAATATTTTCGTGTTGTAGCTCCCAATAAAATAATAAATACATTTTTACAATCTTTCTTTTTTTATGCAAGGACAGGTACTCTTTGGCAGATATCTAATAGGAGTAAATTTGAACAACATATCTAAATAGGCATACAAACATACAAATAACCAGAAGCAACACAACAAAGACTTTGGACTGTTGAAAAGCAAACAGTTCACAAGAACCTCCTGGTAGGATTTGCAGATCAAACCGTTTGAGTTCATAGAAACAGATGACTTTCAAAGATTTCCATTCTGTAGTTATACAACTGAAAGGCATCAGTGCCAAAAATACTTTTAACTTATGGTTTTTAACCACATATTGCAGAGCAAATATTAATCAAGTAAAAAGATGGGGGATGGGAAGAAACTATCTCCTTGGAAATGAAAATCCATACCTAGAGCTTTGGTTTTGTCCTCAGATTCTTCTGATTATGCTGCTTTTCTTTAAAGAAATGCAACCAGATGCTTTGCATCCTAAGTAAGTTATCTAAGCAACGCAGCCCTGAAGAAAGGAAAAGTTTCTTTATATATGCCTTGAAATGCATCACTTACAAGAATCTTAGTACGTAAAAACAGCAATTCAACTTCAAGACATAAAGTACTGCGTGGAATGGTATGTTGTGCAGCTGATAAATTTGTAGTTGATAGATCAACTTATTTATGGAATAATAATTAAAATGTTTGTACTTCAGTTTATTAGACAACTGGGAACAATTTCCCTCTCTTTTATGGCTAGACAGCATGTTGCACGGAGTTGAGGGAGGAAAATCGGGCAATTCACCCAAAAAATGCCTTTCAAAGGCATTCTTGATGATCTTCAAAGGCATTTTTCAAAGGCACCATTCAAAGTCTGGCAACAGTAAGAGTTGTTGGCTTCTACACTAATGCCTCCATTGATGCCATCACCTGTGAAGCTCAAAAGAAATAATGTAACGGTGGAAACCATTCATATACAAGTGTTAACAGAGCATGTGTGGGAATTTTGAAGACCCCACAGTCATCTTTTTTTCCCATTTCTTGCTTTTCTACTGTGAATAGTATCAGAAGAATTTCTCCTGTGAGAAAGGTTGTTTCCCTACCTACTAGACGTCTCTTTTTTCAGGAACACAGACTGTTATAAATAATTAAATAACTAGTTTTTACTGACTCTGAGAGACACTAAAAGCCAGACAACTAATGAAAACAAATTAATAGGCAAAATTTGCTGAAGTATCAATTTCCTTAAAACTAAAACTTTTCATTAAAAGGGATTAATGATCTTAGAAGATATGCTCACTTTTCTGAGCATGGAAACTAATCCTTTTAAATGGAAAGGCATACCTTTAAATAAAAAATATCTATAAATGCAGTGTTAGATGAACTTGATTATGCATTTAAAGTAATACTCACTGTTTCTACAAAAGACTTAGAGTCTAACACCCTGATTTTAAAGCTCAACATCCATACAAAATAAAAAAAATATGATACACTTTAATGAGATTATAACATACTGCCTACATCAAGCAGCTGAGATTTAAAAAAAAAACACCAAAAACAAAACAACACTCAAACCCTTTAAAAACAGGCAGCCTGTGAGCTGAGCATCAATCACCGTTACTTCAGACTGTGTATGCAGCTGTTCCACACAAGCATATTGCAGTAATTTATTTCTTCATACATCCCCTCCATTAGGTCTTTATGTCACAAGTCTGTAGCTATTGGCCTTTGCTCTGGTTCTCAGTTACCAGCAGGAAAAGAAGTTCAGCAGTTTATTCTATTGCTGCCTTCAGCGTGTGACAGGTGAGAAGCTCCTGCCTAGCTGCAGGTAGGAAAATATAGCCAAGAGACTTGTTTGTTGTTTTTGAAGACCTAACGAGAAACAGAAAAGGCAGCATCTATGTGTGCCTTACTCATGACATACTGAGTGAAAATCTTGGGCTTTTATCTTCTATCTTATGCCTTCCAATGCTCTGGAATGCAAACATGCATGGCACAGAAATGAAAATGAGTTTGCTCTTTAGGAAAAAGGAGAAAAGAAACAGGGCAAAAAAAAAAAAAAAAAAAAAAAAAAAAAGAAAGACCAAGCCATTT
>VWZZ01004807.1:216680-285942 GCA_013399095.1 Psophia crepitans | reverse complement strand
CCCCAAAACCTGGATCATTAGGTTGCTTCATTAAAGGGCCAAACAGCCTTCTCACATAACTTATTTTAAATTTCATGGAAATCAGTGAAAATATTTAAACTGATCTCAACATTCTTGAGATAACTGAAAGCAATGACAGATCCTCTTTTCAATTACCCTGAATTCACTGATTCTTTAGAAATGACAGTGACTTCCCAGTTCCAAACCAAGTATTACAGCACAGTACACAGTGTGTACACCTACTTCCCACCCCCTGCGGAATCCTAGTCTCTCTAGCACTTGGAAGTCCCAAAGTAACCTAGCCCATATTTATTACAATACACTCTCAGCATCACATCTGGCTCATATTCAAAGACCATACAAAAGAACAAACATGAGAGGATCACAGGTCAATACCACAATTTTTCTAGATACATGCAGTATTTGAAAAAATACACTTAACTAAATAGTAACTTACATCTAGATGCCAAGGGTGGCTTTGCATTGCTTAGGGTGGGAGAGAAGAGGAAGAAGAAAAGCCGAAGTTTGCAACTAGTATTTGGTGTCATTGAACAGAATTAGAACTAAACCAGGTCACTCATGCGTAAGAGCAGGCATAAGGCTAGATATTTCAGATGCAGAGCTAAACTTAGCAATAATCCATATACTTTCCTAAATCTACATTTTCCTGTACACAGTCCTATTTTGAAATGGCTCAGCAAAACACAAGAAGTAAAAGAAGTACAAAAGAAGAGGTATTCCTCCAGAATATATTGTAAAAATGAAAAGCAACCTTGTAATACACAATACAGAGAGAAAATTCCCTTTCATTTTCCATGCATGCTAAGACCAGGACTATGTAAGGCAACAGTACATAGAGCTAAAAAAAAAAAAGAATATTTAACATCATCTGCCTAAATATGAGTTGCAAAAGAATGGGGCCAAATAAAATACTTCTCCTACTGCACTTAATTAATTTCATAACTTTTTTTAAACAAATGCAGCTTTTCTCTGACGGAAAAAGTTTTTCCCACTAAAATTTTATATATTTTTGCCATGGCTTTCATAATTGAAGAAAAAAAATGAGAAAATGATATAACTTTTTTAAAACAACAGCATTATGAATATTTCATTTCTTCAAAGTTCTCAAGTGTCAGATGTAAAACATAAGAAACGTTTAAAAATATCTGGGAAGACTGGTTAGGAAGTTCATTACTGTACTTTCTGCATAGTAGAAAATTCCTAATTGTGAAAATGGAAAAAAGTGGCTATTATTTATAGGTCTTTAACAAATAATTGTTTTCTGATTCTAAACCCTGTGTTCAGAAAAAAAAAGTTGTAATCATTTTAATTGGATCTTTTAAGCCCATACAAGCTTCTAACACAGATTAATTTAGATCAATTTTAACTTAGACAATATACCAATGACCAGTGTCCAACTTAATTTAAGCAGTGGTCAAACCTTCTTAAATGCCTTTATATAGGGAATGAGTACTAATTTAACTAGGTTGTTTTGAAATTCACAAAAAGGCAACTTTTTACATTTAAACTTGTATGTTCCACAATAATGATTGCTAACAAGGCATTTAAATTGCACTTATAGTCAGAAACGTGACTTGCAGAAATTACAAGTTCTTACTGCATAGATTCTTCTGTGAACATGATTCATATTCGTAGACTTTATGGGGGAAGACAGATTTTACCACTTAACAAAACACAGGCAAGGAAGGTAAGAAAGAGGTGATAGATGGATATTTTTTTCCAACTTCACAATAAAACCAACATATCATTCCGAATGAACATACAATTTTGTTATCTAACTACATGTCATTAATGAAGGTAAGGTGGTTGGTACAGGTATCTGCAAAAGTGTCTTGTAGATCTGATAATATTACATTAGCCAAAAGGAACTCAGTTTTGAATTCAGGCATCAGATTCCACCCTTACTCATAAAATATGCATGCTTAACATCAACTATACACAACAGTGGAACCACACTTGTCATTGGTTTAGCACATTTCAGAGAAAAATCCTGTTAGAAACAGAAATCACAACCAAACAAACAAAATTAATTGGACTTTTTCCAGGAAATACCTTTGAAGTGTTTTGTTTCAGAGCTTTGCCATGACAGTCTATCAAGCACAGCCCTTTAGCAAACTTGGCTTCTTGAATTTACATGCACTCAGTGGAGGCTGGGAAAAGTCCTAGAGGATAATCTAATTACCTTTCAATGCAAAGCTGCTGATTGGCAGTAAGAGATGAAAATAGGAGGCAAATCCATCCTGGAAGAAACTGCAGGCTCCCAGTGTTTTATTACAGTATCATAATAATCCCATGGGTAGGTGAAAAGGCAAGTGCACCTGAGAAGACATCTATTAGAAAGTGTAAGAGTAGCTAAAATCTAATCTATTAACATGCCAAGTGATCATCAAGGAAAAGTTGTCCAGAGAAGCTGTGGATGAGCAGGCTGCCCAGAGAACTGGGCAACTAGAACAGGTTGCCCAGAGGAGTTGTCCAATCCCTGGAAGTGTTCAAGGCTAGGTTGGATGGGGCTTTGAGCAACCTGGCCTAGTGGAGGGTGTTCCTGCTCATGAGAGGGAGGTTGGAACTAGATGATCTTTAAGGTCACTTTCAACCCAAACCATTCTATGATTCTAAGTTTGATTTAAGAATCTGCTTTGTGATTTGCAGAAATGTCACATCACTATTGTACTGTGCCCAAGAACCTCTGTGCACTATAGTATTACTTCAGTTATAGCTCCAATCCTACTCCAACTACCTGGCATACAGAGTGGAGAGGTCAATTTGAAATTAAACTGTTCACTGGCAACGCAGGAACAGAGCAATTTGCACATCCTAATGGTCAGGGTGCTGCACAAAAGCTTCTGTTCCATACCAATTTATTGTGTAGCTGTGGGAAAGATGCCTTTCTTGATGCAACGGTTCTTTTCTCTACTCAGGCCTAGTCCATTGCCCCAACAGTACAGCTTTTCTTCAAATGAATACCTCCTTGTATCATCAAAGTAATTTCAGATTTCTTTGTTCTTGCTGCTGTTCTATTAAAAATACTAATCTTGTTTTAATAAACAACTTCCATGTTAAAGTTGTAATGTAAAAGTTCAGCAAAGTTGTAATGTTAAAATTATCAAGTGAATGTTAATTTACTGAAAAGGCTGGCTGATTATTAATCTGGTGGTAATAAAAGCATTAAATTGTTATTAGAAGTTGCTATTCACATGCTTTCCTCTTCTCTCTGGGAAAACAATTCTCCTTACTTTTAATACTCTGATTCTTTAATTTAGAATATGAACTCTAAAAAGGCGAGCTTTGTTTTTTAACACATACCATGAAGCTCCAAATACAGCTATGACACCATCTAAAAAACAAAATATCCTGAGTCAGACTGCAGACATTCATTTGCACACTCCTACCTATCTTGTAGTGCTGGTGGATGTTCAATGCCAGTGGGCACTGAGTGACACAAAATGCTGCTAATATAACCATTACAACCAGCAGCAGCTGGACTCATTTTCTACCAGTGTTACTTAAGACCTGCAATTGTTCTGTCAGGAATTTGTACTGATATTTGACCACAAGCGCATCAGTCCCAGTCCCAGTAACCTCTTGGAAATGTGGGGGAATGATACTCCAGAGCATCTGATTCTGAACAACAGTTCAGTTATGTTTCACCATTCTTTTTTTGCTCAGCAAATTATTGGCAAATGTTTTGGTTTACATGCTAAGGTCAAAGGTAGTCAATTCTGCTTTCCTGTAATCTCCAGCTATGCAGAATGATTCTTTCAAATTGCAATTCCCACTTTTTGATCATAATTGTATTTTATATAATTAATTAACTACTGTCTCCAGCCTTAAGAATAAAACCCTTTAATGCCTACAATTGTGAACCAACCATAATTGTTACCTCAGAAGTGTTCACCTTCACTCTAATAAATTGATGTAATCTATTCTGCAATGTTCTTTATGCATAAAGGCACACAACAGACAAATGACTGGACAAAATAAAAAATTCTAGAAATAAAAAAATTCTTAAATTATATCGAAGTATTTCTTAAATTTTTGCCATGAGTAACCCTTTGACAAAGTAGGAAGTTATTTTACTGGCACCAAACAAGAAAACTGAAAGTTGACAACTATGAATCTAGGACTGACATGTTAATCTAAGGAAGACTCTCAATGCCTACTTTCATCTAGGCAAGTGTCTTTAAAGGGTTCGAATGATATTAAAATCACAGCAGTAAATAACTAATTTTATGTAACATCAGTCTGGCCACTCAGATTACTTCCTGGTTATATAATCACAGAACAGCAGTCAGTTCTGCCCAAAATGGTGAGATGAAACAAAATCCAAAACAATAATTTTTTTGGCTGGATAATACAGCCTACATAATGCTTGTTCTTTAATTAGCAGATAATATTACTACAGTAGAAGATTATCATAAAGCAACGGTCATCTGTTGTGCATAAGTACTGAGGAATACCTATGTTAAAGTTGTATTATAATCACTTTGTTTGTATTACATCAAGTGGTTGTAAAATTGTTCATTTTATCTTGTGGACACCAGTACAGTAGAGGATAGCAAAAGAAGAAACAGAATGGAAAAATGCCAAGAGGTGGAGACACGGTATGATTCCCCCAATCAGGGACCAATTAATTCATGTAAGCAGAGTGTCTATAAATATGCAGCAGCTACATGAAACAGCTGATTTCCTTTAATGATGCTTCATTTTTCTAAATGTCTATTCCAAACTAATAGCAATCTGGCGAGCTGACTGGCTCACACTAATGTCACTTTGTCACACTTACAGAAAAGCCATTTCATGTAAGACAAGGATCACATCTGTAGCAAAGCCATTTCATGTGGAATGTAAATTACAATCCTCAGTACAGATCTGCAAGATGAAAAGGCTACCTTCTCTGCAGAACAACTCTGACCATTTAAAAAACTAAATAGGAAACCAAAATAAGAGCAGAGAGATTTTTCAACACCCAAAAAAATCTAAATAACATATGCACAGAATAATAACAATAAAAAACTTCATCGCCAATCCCATTTCACACAGCTAAAACAGAGGAAGAAGAAATTTACCCTAAGACATTCACTCAAAAGTCCAAGAAAGACTTTGAAAACTCAAATTTCTTGAATAAGGACCTCCAGTTCTCTCCAAGCAATTCCTGTTCCTCCAGTGACAGTTCTTTGCCAGCTTTTGAAGTAATTTGGCTTTAGGTTTATACTCCTAAAATATTTTTTTATCACTGAACCAATTACTTTTCTTAAAGAGTGTTTGGTAAAATGCAATCTGGCAATTTTGTTTAATACACTAAAATAAATTAAACTCAAAATGGTCCCACACGCTATCTTTCTGACCTCTTTCATGAGGAATTAACTGTTCTGGAAACTAATCTATTTGACTGGGGCATTCATACTTAGAAATTTCTACTGCTTGCCAAAGGTCAGCTCTGATCATCTCTCTTCCCTCTAATGCTGCCCTCTTTCTGTGTAAATGTTATGCTTTATTCCCTGAATAAATCTTGCAGGTCATGTTTACTGCTGGTGTTTGTTTCAAGCAAACATTGACCTGACAGCCATGATTAGAATTTTTCAGGATCTTTGATTCCATCTTAGAGGAGCTAAAATTGGACTTCTTAAAACTCAGTAGACAAGTAGAAGCAAATCATTTGATATTCTTCCTACCACAGAAAGCCTTGCACATTTCCCAAGTACTGTCACAACCCTCTTCAGATTCTCTGGATGGAGAATAAAGGATTTCTTAAAAAATAAACTGTTCTTTAGAATCTGTATGTACACGATTTCCGAGTGTGGAAATAACAGACTCTAAGTGACTGATACATTCTCTTCTGTTGGTATTTCCATAGAACAGCAGAATCTTTAAATACAAGTACAAAACCATAAAGGGAATCAGAATCTATTAGCAAAAGAGTAAGAACCTTGAATATTCAGAATTATTTTAACCCTTGTTTGCTTCATCACAGAGCACAGGAACAGTACTCACAAAACTACACTTATCTACATTAGATCGTGTGGACCATATTTAGACGACCAGCTCAAGTGACATCCACAGCACTGCTTGTACAAATATGCCCTGCAGCCTTTGTGGATGGTGAAGGGGACAGAAAGTATGCCTGAGCTTGTGCACATACGTACATGGGTATCGCATGTAGTTTACAGGTCTGTACCCTGTATTTCACACGGGACTCCCCTAGCTGCAGTAGTAGCTCTGAACTAGAATATTCACACAAGCAAATCCAACTTCTTAAATATATATAGATAACAAACTTAAGTATTTTTAATCTGCAGATGCCAGCTGCGCAGCAACAAGTATTTTCTGTTCTGGATCACATAATATGCAACTGTGCAGATATATGAATCAGGGCAAGACTTTGTAGATAGAGCTGCATGAAATATTTTCTGCCTGAAACTTACATTCAGATGATATTTAACAATTAGGTTGGCTACAGGCAAGATTCTCTCTTAGATAAACTTGTAACAAAATTCAGGGAGGGCTGAACATCTACAGTGGAAGAAAAATATTTATATTCTCTGCTTAGTTGCGCCCAAGATTTACTTTCACAGATGTGCATGTATCATAAAATCATAGAATGTCCTGAGTTGGAAGGGACCCCTAAGGACCATCGAGTCCAACTCCTGGCTCCACACAGGACCAGTCCAATCACAGCAGATGACTGAGAGCATTGTCCAGATGCTTCTTGAACTTAGCCAAGCTCGGTGCTGTGACCACCTTCCTGGGGAGCCCGTTCCAGGGCCCAACCACCCTCTCCAACCACCCAACCTTTTCCTGGTCTCCAATCTAAACTTCCCCTGTCACAGCTTCATGCTGTTCCCTTGGGTTCTATCGCTGGTCACCAGAGGGAGGAGGTCTGCACCTGCCTCTTCACTGCCCCTCATGAGGGAGCTGTTGGCTGCCATGAGGTCTCCCCTCAGTCTCCTCTTCTCCAGGCTGAACAAATGAAGGTACTTCAGCCTCTCCTCATATGTCTTCCCCTCTAGATCCTTCACCATCTTGGTTGCCCTCCTTTGGACACTCTCCAATAATTTTATGTCCTTTTCATACCGTGGCACCCAAAACTGCACACAGTACTCGAGGTGAGGTCGTACCAGTGCAGTGTAGAGTGGGACAATCACATCCTTAGAGCGGCTGGCAATGCCGTCCTTGATGCACCCCAGGACACGGTTGGCCTTCCTGGTAACCTGGGCACACTGTTGACTCATGTTCAACTTGGTGTTGACCAAGACCCCCAAGTCCCTCTCAGCATGGCTGGTCTCCAGTGTCTCATCGCCCAGTCTGTATGTATAGCCAGGGTTGCCCCTTCCCAGGTGCAAAATCTTGCTTTTGGATATATGTCCTGCTATTTTTAATTTCTTATTCAAAATAAGCAAAAGCTAAAACAAGAAAATACTGAGAGAGACATTTCCTCTCATTGTTTTGGCCATATTTTGTTCTTCATATGAAAGGACTATTTTTGCATATGAATCTAGGAATTTCTCATGAAATACTCCACATATCTGGGAAGTGTAAAATCAAAAATAAAAGTCCATTTCCTGCCAAATTGAGACAGGAATCTTTACTATCAACAGTTTACAAGTTATTTACTCTTCTATTGCTGCAGTTTTAGTTGCTCTTCCTTCCATAATTAATTAATATTCACAGAGACAGGAAAAACGTAAAGATTAGTAGGCAGGAAATTCAGCAGGTCTGTGGGCAACGTAAAGACTGGATTGTTTGTGTATGAACACGGAACAATTTAGAATGGGATGTCATCAGTCATGAAAGTTCTTGCTATGCCAGAGCTTTGCCCTGGATATGCTGCTTGTGTGGATATGCATACGTGGAGTGACATAGAATTTATGAATGCTGGTATTGAACATATTCTTCGTATTACACATACATGAAAGGTGGCGGCTCAATATGCTTTGGGACATAGAAAAAATACACAATTTTTAAGTATGTGCACATAAACTTTTATATATATCATGGTTTGACGATAAAATGTGCATAAAAAAATAACAGACATAACTACTCTTGTGTGTATTTGCAGAGTACACTGTATGAAGAGGATTAATTTAGGTAATATAGTTTCTTGAATTGATACAAATGTTATTTGTGTCTTCATTAAAATATTACCAGTGCAACTACAACAGTTCCGTATTAGCGTCAGCATGCATATTGCTATAACCTAGAAAAGTCCTTAGCTGTGTATGAGCAATCTCAGAGGAACCAAATATTCCATATTCATATCTGTGTGTCATCTTAATGAAGCCAAATATATTCTGAAGGGGAAACATTTACCCAAGCACAGCAAATGTATTGTTTTCTTGAATACAGACTTTGCTCAGTATATGTTTAAGAAACCCTATACCAAGCTCATTTATGCCTTAAAACTTGAGAAGTGAAATGAAGTTACATATATTATTTTCAGAATTAAGGAGACTACAAAACATAGCAAACTTGAAGCTTAATTAACTGAGTTTCAAATTCACTGTTTGAGAATATAAAAAAAGAAATAGCCACTACCTGGAATGGAGAGATGCTAAAGTTGAATTATTCTGCTTGAATAGCTTTATAGACTTCATCACCTTCACTCTGATCTGTAAGAATATTCATTCTAATAAGATTTTAGCCTAGGAAAACAGATTCATGTTCTACTTTTTTATAAGCTTGACCTTGTTTATAGTCCATGCTTTTTTTTTTTTTCCATTTTGACCTTGTTGTTGTGGATAGCTGTAAAACAAATGCTGTACTTTTAACAGAAAGAGTGAGTTACTAATGTTAACACTATTTTCCTGTCAATGAAAAAACATTATCAACATTAATCTTGTCTCCTCGCAAAATCTTATTAAACGGTATTCTAACTGATACTGAGATAAATTGCTCCCTTTACTTTCTGAATCTTGAAATATTAATGAAGGGCATAATACCTAAGTGATTTTTTTATTTTAGTCTGTGATCTGTACCATTGTGGTATGTGCACCAGCCGATCATCTTACCAAATAAGTCAGCATCATTCATTATTGAATTTTTCAACCTACTATTCATTCAAAAATGTGAATTGAGCTAGCCAAAAAGCAAAATACAATTTTAAATAAAAATCTTGTTAATTTCTGCACACACACACACCCCCAAGAACAGAAGCACAGAGTAAAGTTAAATCACAGCAAACAAATCCAGCAACAATAAAGTAATTAATAAGGACTGGTTTCAGCAGATCCTGTGTCCCAGTTTACCGTTTACATTTAGATTCCTTACTGCTGCTTTGGCAGCATAATGCAGCTTAATATGAGGCAAAATTATATCTACTGATATAATTGCAATTACAGGCATATAATTTGTGTAATACAAAGGTGGCAAACCCAAACACTTCCTTAAATCACCAAAGTGTTTCAAGAGATGTGAGTGATTTACCCTTAATATATCAACAAGCCATGAGCAAGAGAACAAAGACCATGAACATATCAGCATCTATCAGTGCTTGTGAGGACTTCCTGCCTGGGTCATCAGCCACCACTGAGGCAACCACAACTGCATTGATGAAAAGCAGAGGTGCACCAGGGGTGTCATTAGAGGATAAGAAAATTAAGGCAAATAGTGGGATCAGATTTCCGAGGCACACACTATTCTATGAGGTGTTTCTTGTACAGACCTCTAACTGTGCTAAAATAATGAAACAAGTAACATTGCTTCCTATTAATCACAGCAGAGGAACCACCAGTGTGAAAAGTCAGTTCATAGCCTACAAACCCCTTAAGACTCAGAGTAAACCTCCCTTTGAAGGTTAAACTGGATTTTAAGTGATACCCACTTGCCAAGATACCTTCTATATCCCTGCTGTGCCAGATTCCCATGGGATGGAATTTTAATCTCAGAACTGGCTCACCCTTTTCCCAGTAGCTCAGGCTAGACTGAATAGGTGGCAGGGTGGCTCCCCCAGGACAACATGTCTCCCTGCACATTAGGCTGACAAAACCAAACGCACTTCTCCTCCTGAATAACCAAGTGTGACCCTACACATATGGCTTACCTCAGATCTCTCCTTGCCACTGTGTCCTTGCCACACAGCCTTGATCACAATGTAATGTTGTACCAATGCCCCGGTGAAGGGGATGCAAGGCAGAAGGGAAGAACAAATCTTCAGGAAGCCCACTCTGCCTGCCACAGCAGCCCTTTTCTGTACACCTCTCCCCACAGGTCTGTGAGGAAGGAGAAGCAGGGCAGCTAGAGCAAGATATGCAGTCAGGGACAAGGGCTACCTTTTCCTTGGGCACGTAATCAAGGAGCTTGTTTCTGATGGTTATTTGCTTTCAGGGTCATCAGGAGAAAATGCTTCAGGCAGTGTTTAGATCTGCTTGCAGGGATTCACCGGAGACCTGAGATCCTTTTTCTCCAGGAGGGCTGCCAGAAAATACCTGTATCTTCAGCTGAGCCTGCACATTTAGGTATTTTTCTCATGGATAAGGACAGAGAGCCTGCTCAGACTGAATCAAGATGTGACCTTGGCATCTATCCAGGCTAAAGAATTGGGGAAAGCTTCTGTGCCCAGTAATGCATGTGTAATCTGGAATCTTTATGGTGCTGTCTCTGCAGAGCCAAGCTGAGGTCAGGCACAAAAATGTCACCAGTGTCCTCCTAAAGGTCAATCCCTTATATATGCTATTGCGGGCAACTGCATCTTGCTTACATCTTAAACCAACCCTGTTAATACTGGTCTTAACTTAGGATTCTCTCATTTTAGCTGTTACATGAAAGTCATTCTTTCAGCTCTAGTTCATTACCTCTTCCTGGCCAATATTCCATGTAGAATTTTTGCTGGTTTTCCCACAAAGTCTGCATTTTGCTTGCAGTGAGTTTTCAGCCATGGAGAAAATAGGATCTCTGACTACAAACACAGCCCTAACCACCCATCAACATTACTATGACTCCTTGCACCTCAGGAAACAACTGCAAACAGATATATATATATATACTTACATCTATGCCTTCAGTATTGGGTATTTTATGACAGAATGCATGCCACCAAACAATGCAAATATTATTAGTCCTTATCCATGTGCTTGAGCAGATATATGTTTATTTCTACGAGACTGAAGATAGTGGGAATACTTCTGCCATGGGACACTTCATACAGCAAATTGAAATTCACTGCTCTAAGTAATGTTTCATCTAATTTTTTAAACCACCGTGTTTCATTCTCTAGCGTAAAGAAACAATATGATGTTACACAATACCTTCACTGTTAGGGTACGTTCCTAAGTTGCAATGGATTAACAGTTTCCTCCCTTTAATTAAAAATGTATTTCACTGCTTTAGTTTAGCTCATTTCATGAATTTTCGTTAAGGTGAAGATGTAAATTAGATTTTAGCTCCTCAAATTGTATAGGAAGACAGATTTCTAATTTTAAAACCCTCTAATTACAAACTATTAAATTCTAATATTTGAGCACTTAATTATAAAACACATTTACTGATTCCCCTAAGAAATGCACTGAAACAAATTCATAAGTAGAACTTAATTGGAAATGTAATATGATTAATAGAAAAACTAGAGATGAAATATGAAGTGGAAATGTGGCTGCTGCCACAGTTACAAGCTCATGAAAGAAAATTTAATGTTATAAACATGAAAAAATTAATCCTCTTAAGTCAAAAATCATCTAACGGTGAATAGAGTCAGAGCACGCTCTTGACCCTACAGTTCAGCCAACAGTTTTACTGAATCTAATAATACTTTGCAAAAACAGATGAGATGACTATCCTTATTGGCAGGTGGCAATCATTATGGAGCAAGGTGGAATCTTAAAGTTATGAACAAAAGCAATCTCCTTCAAAATAGTACGAATAATCAATGTAATTGCTAAAAATATTAATTTAAAGTATTTTTTCCTAGGTAGTCCAGCCATCTTCACATGCAAGCACTTCCAACTTGCTGCAACCTAAGACTCAAAATGAAAATTTTGAGAGCTAGGAATAAATTGGACACCTGTGGCCACCACAAAAAAAGCAAAGCAATCCATAAGAAATTAAAGGAGTAAAATTAGCCTTCTGCTTTGGGCAACAGGAATGTTGAATGTGATAATAGTTTAATGATATTCATCTATCTCCTGGGACACTTAATTCACAAAAATTACCATACAGATTATTCTCCAAGGGTTTGTAATAGAATGGAAAAAGTGAAAAGCATTAGCCATAAGGTAGGGAACAAAACAATGGAAAAGCGTGTGGTACTCTGAAGGTCCTCCCAGACTTTTCCTAGGTTTGAAGTCACTAAACTGCAGAATATATACTCTATCACGTCATCATATTTTCACACCCACCTCTGGCTTACAGGGTTACTGTTACATGACACACTCTTTTTGTAGCCACCCAAACTGCTTTTGACACAAGCTATCTATAGCTCCAAGATTTCCCACTCGGGATTAACAGAAGCAAGGAGATGCACAAGTTTAGCAAGTAGAAAGGTATTAGTCTATATTGTAACTGGTACTAGAAATATGCAAATAAAGACAAAAGTGTTGTCTGTTCAACCCACGTACTCTTTAAAGACAGAATTTTCATATGTTCTCTCTTCCCTTTCACCACACTTGATTTCTTCAGCTGACCATAAATCATCTCTCTCTCCCTTTCATCCAGATTTTTTGCCAACAGTTTAATGAAAGTCTTAGGTGTCGTACCCAACCAAAACTATAATGCATCCTATTTTAAACCCTTCAGCCAGACCTTTTCTACTGCATGCTTTTGTGGCTCCAATGCTTCAGACAGTCTAGGGGCTGTCACAACGGGCTCTACCCCTTGCAGAATATATCTTGTCACAAAACTGCTTTTGGGAAATGGGCTGTCTCTTTCCTGACATAGGCAGAGTGCCACTGTTTGAAAAGAGGACATGCTGGCATCTTCTCCTTGTGGTGTGGTGCAGCTTCACCTGAACTGGCCACTCACACTGACAGAAAACCACTGGCCTTTTGCCTTTTTTCTTTGTATTTCCTCAAGCAGGTGAAGAACTTGCATAGGGCGTTTTCCTCTCTGTGACAAGTATAGGAAGTTAAGTAAGACTCTTTATAAACACTTGCCATCCTTCTGCTAGTAAAGTATGAAACCACTTAAGCTGCATCTCAGCTACCCTTCTTTCAATATTTGAACATACAGTATCAGTAGTGAGGTAAGGAAGATAGTCTGCATAACTTACAGTCTCCAATTTTGCAGTGAAGCATTAAGCTCAGTGAGAGCAGATTCAAATATTTACTCAAACCCTTGACCTTTGGTTAGGAATTTTGTTCAGCAACAGAAAATGTCTTTCATAATTAGAAAAATGCATTTGTTGCTCTACCTAGCACAACCACACTTCTGAAGAACACTGAGAACTGAGATAATTGCAGTTTGTCTACTCTACTGTCATTATTACTGTAGCTTTCATAAGCCTACTCTAAACTTCCCTGGACAACACCTGACAGCAGGATTGCTCCTTGTAGCATTAAATCAGGTGTATACCATATTGCACCTTTTCTGTTTGAGCCCAGCCCTGTTATATCATTTTCCAATAATCTGAACTTAGGAAATAAATTTACTGGTTTTTTTCATGCTGAAAAAGGTTAAATAGAGTTCCATTGGCAGGGCCCTTCCTGTTTTGATTTTATGCATGGGCACTTTTTCTTACAGTTTCAAAACATTGCCACAGTTCTTTTTAGAAAGAGCAAAATGAGCAGAAGGTTTGCAATCCTTTGTTACAAATAGATTATTTTTTTCCTCAGAAACTCATGCACCAGCAGGCTCAGAGAATGTTTGGAACAAATTGCTGGTATGTTCTGCTTATCTCACATATCTTTCACACTACTAGTTCCATGATGAGGAATAATAAAATGAAGCAAAAGAGCTCAGGTAATAAGCAATCCACTGACTTGATGTTAGTTCTCATAGGATGCTAGTTAAGTGTGACCTCTGTAAAGCTCAAAATTGCAAAGTTCTTGCTCTTGAGAGTCATTACCAGAGACAGATACTTTTGGGAGTGGCATGCAGTGATAGTGCTTACTCAGACAAATCTAGTGTTACAATTACACCTTTACATTGCAAAAGAATAACGCTATTTCACACCTATTCTAATATAGAGTATTAATTATATTAAATACAACTGTAACTATTACAGAGTAGTGATCTGTCTTCTCATAACTGTTCAATTAATTTGTGCAGACTAGAAAGTTCTGTTACATTAATCTCTTTTGAAAGAAGATTATGCTATGCCAGCTCCATTTAAATATGCACACATGTGTCTGGAGCAACATCTGTTACTACGAAAGTACTGCTGTAGGTCTAAATGTAAAACTGGTAATATAAAAAAAGTGCTATCATGTTAAAACACTGGAAGACTCAGACACAATTCTGTTGTCTGTTTTTAAACCTTGGTCCCACATTGTGTTATTTTGAATGGCTGTTCAGCTCACCAAAACACAACATTGTATTCATGGTGTCATCCCAGCAGAGAGACTGGACCACCCCAGTTAAAGGTGAATTACACAGCACAGTTATCAGAAATGATCTAGATGCAGTAGTAAAACACTTGGCCCATTCATAAAACCTGACTGAAGAAAAAGTCTTTATGAATCTAGCGGAATCTTCCTATGGAGGTACTGTAGATGACCTAGAGATATGGGTCACTTTCAATATGAGAGTTAGAATTCAGAGCAAAAAAGAATTACTGAGAACCAGGCAGCTATCATCACACAAAGGCTCGTGTAGATGAAGGGGTTTAGCTTGTTGTGTCTTTAAGCTATTGTAAATTTCTTGGTATTCAATGTTCACCAAGTTTGTCCACATGGGCAGTTACAGCAGAAACACAAAATATCTGAATTCCATTAGAGTTTAAGGCATAGCCGTTTTCCCAACAAAACACGGAATTTCACATATATTCACAATAAAGTGTACAAATAATTTTTGAAAATTATTAATTATTCTAGTATTTTGCTAATATCTTTACTCTAATAATATCCACACTGAGCTGATAGATAGAATGATTTGGTAATGCTGAAGTTGCATTTAAATATATATATTTTCAAGAAAGACTAGATCCGTTGCAAAAAAGCGTTATAACAGAAGCATTTTTCTGATCAAAGAAGAAAAATTAAGAGATGAGAAAGCCTCAAACAAAATTAAAAATTTTGGTGAAAAAAGTCTGATTTTCCATGCAGTGTTTTATAAATACAAACTCCAGTTGGTAAAACCTACCTACATGTAAACTTACAAGGACCATGTAGAACGCTACTGCCTTCTAATCATTCTACAGAAAACACTAGTCAAATTATGGGTAATTCACATTAACTCTTTCCTCTGTAAAATACAATGTGCTTTTCAAAAAAAACCCCAAACTCTGAAGAACAAAAAAGAAAGTGGGATTTTTTCAGTTTGCTCCATTTCATAAATCTCCTATGTCTGACCACAGTGTGCCAGTGATTTACTCAGCAGTATTAATGAAATAAACAAACAGTAAAAGGAAAACCTATATATAATTTTGTATTATTTTATGGTTGTTCTTCCTCTTCTTGTCTAGCCCAATACTTCAGACATGTAAAAAAACCTGATTGAAATTATCATGTCTAGGACCCCAGTCACAGCTACCACAAAAATAATTACACATATGGTACATAAGTTTAGTTTAATTCTACTTAGTTTTTAAAATCCTGTTCCTGAATGCTATGCAACATCATGTTTTATAACAAAACGTAGAGTGAGCTGTGACATTTTTAAGCTAGCTCTATTTGGGGAAAAACAAACATGAAACTCCAAAACAACCAAACAAAAAAAAAGTCACCAGCTTTTCAGGATAGTCAGTACACAGCTTTATGACTTTGGACATTCAAGTAAAAATTTTACTGCAATATGTTTACTTCTAAGAACACATTTAATCTTAAAGATCCTGCAGCACTTCTAGTCAAAATATATCCATCATTCTTTCTGCAAAAGAATTTCTGGTATTCAGTAGAATAACTGCTATATGAAGAAACTAATTGTTTCTTTAAAAATCAACTTTAAGTATAAATAAATTGAAAAGACATCTAAAAGTACCTTAAATGGAAAGAGTGCTGCCAGGTTGCTACTAATGCCGCAGTAAGAATTTTCTGAGGGACATTCTTATTTTTCCAGATAACTTGCTTAGATTATGATTTACATGAGACCTACATGAAAGAGGGTTCTCTAATTTGGAAATGCATCTAATCACCTTGGTGTGCTGGCTATGCGAGTGTGTCCAGAGAAGGGCAACGAAACTGGTGAAGGGGCTGGAGCACAGGTCTTATGAGGAGCGGCTGAAAGAACTGGGCTTGTTTAGTCTGGAGAAGAGGAGGCTCAGGGAAGACCTTATTGCCCTCTACAACTACCTGAAAGGAAGTTGTGGCGAGCTGGGGGTCGGCCTCTTCTCGCAGATAACCAGTGACAGGACAAGGGGAAATGGCTGCAAGTTTCGCCAGGGGAGGTTCAGGTTGGAGATGAGGAGAAATTTCTTCTCAGAAAGGGTGGTCGGGCACTGGAACAGGTTGCCCAGGGAGGTGGTGGAGTCACCGTCCCTGCGGGTGGCTAAGGAAAGGTTAGATGTGGTACTTAGGGACGTGGTTTAGTGGGTAATAGGTGGTGGGGGGATGGTTGGACTAGATGATCCTTGAGGTCACTTCCAACCTTAATGATTCTATTCTATTCTATTCTATTCTATTCTATTCTATTCTATTCTATTCTATTCTATTTTTTCACAGCCTGTTCCAAGAATGAACTCACTGATAACATCAGAAAGAAGACAGACTATTGTGCTACTACAACTGAAGGTTAATATACAGAAAGACACAGGCAATTTTGACCTCATATTAATCTGTGGTGCTTACCGCCACTTAGTAATTCAACATTATAAAATGCTACAAGTAATGAACCCCAGATGTGGTAACTTTGTCATTGTTGTGATGGCCATCAACCAATACAAGTCTGAAATAACAAAAGATTTACCTTCACCTACAACTCCTGTGCTACAGATATATGCATTCAAAAATGTAAGAAGACACTAGACGGCTTTAAAACACTGAAGAATAGGGATTCCAAACTAGCAGATTTGATTTTGTCTTCAACCCATACATTTTTGTATTCAGAGGTGATGCTTAGCCCCAGCTTCTTTCCTCTTTTATCAGTAGCAATACAAAAATAAGGATTGGTAGATGAAAGGGGAAAAATGAAGGAAGGTAAGGGAGAGACAATCTGCTTATTTTGAACCATCCTGCAACTCTAGTAAAAATAAATTAAATTTATTTTAATGAAATAAAAAAAAATCCATAAAAAAGATCAACTGAACTCACAGGCAAGATTCATTGTTACAGCACAGCAAGTCCCAGTTAGGCTGGGATTTGCAATACATATAAATATGTGAACCTACATCCTACATTTACTTTTTGAGCTCTTCTGAAAAAGAAAGAAAATAATTAAAAACAAACAAAAAACCCCAAAACAACTTAAAAGCAGATGGAAGTAAAGCAATTCTTTCTGCCTATAGCCAATTTGCTTACACACGCTAACCATTCCCTGCTCAGTGCTTGTTATATGGGCTCAGTGTTAAAGGTAAATTTCTACAGAATTTCAACATGTACCCGAGAACTGAGTGTCCAGCAGATCACCGTAAAATAAGTTTGTAGTTTGGTTTAACATTATCTAAGCTCAACAGCAAAATTGACACTGGGACTCTGTCTGCCTGCATCCCATGAAAAAAAACAATTACAGACAGCAGTGCAGTTCCTACAGTGATCTGATTTTTGTTTTGATTTTGCCCCCATAATGGTGATTGGTTTGCTGATCTTAACAGATCTACTGTATTGAAAACCCTTAAGAAGAATTAGCACTTAAGCTGTAGCTCCGCAAAGTAAATATCATAGAATCATAGAATGGTTAGACCATCCAGTTCCAACCCCTCTGCCATGGACAGGGACACCTTACACTACACCAGGTTGCCCGAAGACCCATCCAACCTGGCCTTGAACACTGCCAGGGATGGGGCCTCCACAGCTTCTCTGAGCAACCTGTTCCACTGCCTCACCACCCTCACAGGAAAAAATTTCTTTCTAATATCTAATCTAAATCTCCCCTCTTTTAGTTTAAATCCAACCATCCAAGTATGTTCAAGAAGTTCTAAAGGCACCTTTGAATTTCAGGAGAATAAATGATACGAAGATCACAAAGGCTACATAGAGCCATGACTAGTCAACTTAAAAAGTTTCAAAGCTGATGAATTCAGTAACCTGCATGGGAGATCTTTGCAGGTTTGGGATTTGTTGTGTGTTTTTTTTCTTTTGTTAGTTTGACTGTTAAAGTTTCTCAAAACTAACACGTTTTGAAAAGCAAGGAAAAAACCATACTGAACACATATGCAGTATACTCTATACAGATACACACTGTAACAGGTCTGGATTCTGTCCTCTTATACATAGTCAGCAGCAATATACTTCATCTGTAAATCCACTGAAAACCACAGGGCTATTTGTGGTTATAAAAACTAGTTTTTAAAAATTAATATATTCAAAAATGATGTGTATTTTAACAGCAATGCTAAAAAAGAAACAAAGAAAACACCACTTAGCAAAGAAAAAACCTTGCACTTATTACTGCACCTACTGTTCCTTCCATTAGAAATGAAGATGGAAGACCTCAGGTTATCATTATCTTTCTGTTCCCCCTGTGCTCTTTTCTTAGCACACCAGGGTCACCAGACTTCAGGAAGGAAGGTGCTTCAACAGCAACTATCCAGAACTTCTGCCTGCCCTCTAGCACATATTTTCTCTAGTGTATTGTGTCTGTGATCCTATTAGGTATCTGTTATCCCAGATATGAGTGACAAAAGTGATCTCCAAAATACCAAAACAGTTTCCTGTTGTAAACTGATGAATATTCAAAGCCAATAAATTCAGTGCAAAACCACGTTTTCAAGGATAAGAGAGATGACATTTTTGTAAGTAAAAGGAAAAATTAATGTAATGTTGTAACTCAGAGTAGCAAATCCTAGTTCTTACTAGGCTAGGGAAGAAAGTTTAAAAAAAAAGGTGGCACTCTCATGTTTCTGTGCACTCTGAAAAGTGCTCTGATTCTTACCTCTGTTGTACACCTAATATCAAACTGTAACAGACTGGGTTGCCTAAATGAAACATCATTTCACAGTCTTGAAATTATATCATTGAGAACAGCTGGCAACACTAGATGCTTAACTAGGAATCAACTATACTTAAGGTCATAGTTTGGATGTTTACAGGGTATCTGAAATGTTTTGGTGTTGGTTTTTTTTTCATTCCATCAGAAAAAAAATACCAGAAATTTCTTTTTTTCTGTCACCCAGAAAAAGTTGTATTTCATGTATTGCTTACTTCAGACTTTTACATAATTTTTCCCTGCTCTGGGAGCGTCATTTGACAAAAGCCCTACAGACACTAAAAGTTTTTTCTCCATAGTGTGAAGAAAAAGACTAAATATTACACAGAATAAGAGGGATAAAATTCCTAATCACGTAAATGCATTAAAATACATTACTCAATATTAAAATAGTATTTAGTTCAAAATAAGCATCATACACAAATTTCCTGACACCCTATTTTTGTTTTCATTTCCACTGAAACCCCAAATTATGTAATAGTCTATCTCTTTAAAAGGGCAAATAAAATAATAATTGCGGTCTTTCACTTGAACCCTGATCAATCACAGCTCCAGCTATTCAAGGCATTTCACTCAAGCCTAACTCTGAAGTTATGTGCAAAACTGACACATTTGTTTATCTCTATATGTTTTTTACATATCTTTTTTTTTTATGTCTTTGTAAAGTTGAGGCTGTTCAATTAGCTAGATTATTTGGTTTTTGCTAATAATATTGTAATTAAGAACTGGTCATCTAATTAGGAAGAATTAACTGATTTGTGAAGATTATGACTGAAACCAGTTACAACTTACCACAGCAAATAACAAATTTTCCAGTGATATGCAAAAAATATTCCTCCAAAGTATTTAGCATATCCTTCATCTGACTCTTGAATCGAAAACCTCTCCACAGAGAATCACTCAGTTCAGGGTGGTCCAACTGTAGTAAAGCTGAAGGCTTATGGCTAGGACAGCCTAAGATGGTTTGTGAATGCTTTGTGGAGAAATGGAAAGGGCGCAAAAGTAGAACCGCAGCCTGCTTTCAGCAGGTCACAAAATGCACTAACATCAGCTAAGGACTTCTGTGGATTCAAATGGAGTGTTGGAAGAGTTAGAACAAATATGAGTGGAATCATAGAATCATAGAATCATAGAATCACAAGGGTTGGAAGGGACCTCGAAAGATCATCCAGTCCAACCCCCCCCGCCAAGGCAGGGCCACCTAGAGCACATCACTCAGGAACACGTCCAGTCGGGTTTTGAATGTCTCCAGAGAAGGAGACTCCACAACCTCTCTGGGCAGCCTGTTCCAGTGCTCTGTCACCCTCACAGTGAAAAAGTTTTTCCTTACATTAACTCGGAACCTCCTATGCTCCAGCTTGCACCCGTTGCCTCTTGTCCTATCGCTTAGTGAGGCTGAGAAGAGCCTGGCTCCATCTTCCCGACACTCACCCTTAACATATTTATAAACATTGATGAGGTCACCCCTCAGCCTCCTCTTCTCCAAGCTAAAGAGACCCAGCTCCTTCAGCCTTTCCTCATAAGGGAGATGTTCCACTCCCTTGGAAAAGAGGATTAGCTGCAACACAGAGAAACACTGGAAGGAACAAGCAATTTGCTAACCTCTTCAGACTTCTTAGAACAGAATGTAGGAATTCAAATGGAAAATATAGTGACTAAGAGGCAGCATCAGCATCACTAATACAACACTGTGTGTAGCATAACACCCTTTACCATCTTCATTCTCATGACTATTGTCCTAAATCTTTCTGCTGCTGCCCAGAGAAATAAAAACATATTTAAGCAGTCATGAAAAAAAAAAAGAAAATTCATTATAATTTTATATTTACACATTAGGAAACAACCTCTAATGATGTCTGATCTGTCAGTATGTACATTGCTTCCATCTCTGTGTATTCCATGTAAAATGCAAAGGATATTTTTCATCAACTTCAAAAACAGGGGGATTTTCAAGGAACTTATAACAACATATTTGTTTTCAGCAGTCACCTACATGCTGTTCTCCAATGCAAAGAAAAGTATGAGGACAACATATTTTTTTTATAAGAGATTGAAAATGTTTTCCCCATAAATCTTGCCTGACACTTGAATAGGAATAAGGGAAAATATTTCTGCAAACAAGGAATATTTTCTTAAGAAACAATCCCTAAATATTACTTCTTTATTTGCACGGAGAAAAAATAACCCTCGTGAATGACGTAAAACTTTCTTTAAAAGCTGATTGTAGTACTTCCCTTACAGTCTGCCCTTCCACCTTGCTTTGGATCACAAAGGACCATTTTCCTCCTTCAAGGAGGAAATTCAGTTACCAGGTCAGTGAATTACGACTTTCAGTCTGCATTCAGTCATCAGGAGATCTGAATACCACAAGCAGGAGAGGTAAAAGTCTACTGGCTCAGTAATGGCACAAAGGACACAGCTCCTGAGCTTCGGTGATGATGGCAGCTCCTCGCATAGCCGTGAGCATAAAAATTACCGCCCTTATCTTTGGGTCCCCTTTGTAAAACGAGACTGCACTCAAATTCATTCTATGCCCATATAGGATGTTGAGGGCAAATGCAAATAAACGCTGTGTGCTCAGAATGAAAATTTATGAAAATCATCACCAACGTAACTGGCTTAGATTATGTTTATGTAAAGTACTTTTGTACATCCCTAATTCACATTAAGCACATCCTTAAATACTCAATAAGGACTGGGCCTGTGTAGGATTGGGCTTTGGATTATACTTTTTGAGTAGAAAATGGAAAAGTTGCTTCATATACAAACTGTATTTATAGATATCTACAGGAGCAGGCTGCTTTAGAATTGCATAGTCTGAGAGTTTTAGAAGCCAAGATCAATGTCTGCACTTCTGAGATTAGTTATCTTAATTTACAGCAAGTATCCACAGAACGACACTTTCAACACGCAACATTCTTTAAGAAAGAAAGAAAGAAAAAGTGACATATCACATTGCGCTTCCAAGATACTGCAGTTCAGCTGAGCACATCTTACTTGGCAAATGTAACCCATCACTAGCCTTGACAAGAAATTAATGCCAGAGGATTACTTTTTTTGTGAAGTGCTGCTGCTGGTTGGAACTGTGGTTCTGTGGCAACGTTCCTTCCTCTTTAAATTGATATATGAGAATGCTGCAGACAAAGTCAGTTCTCCCACTTGGCTGAGCAGACATTATGATTCACAGGGCCAGTATCACTCTAAATGAACTCTGATCCAGCAGTGTTACTGGTGGATCTTAGAGCATATATTTGTCTGCTGTCCATGTGGTTTGTGCTATAGTGTAAGTGAATGAAAAAGTAGATCTGCTCCTCAGACAGAAAAAATAAAGCTAGTTCTGAGCAGCATTTTAAGAAATGGAAGGCCTCTCTGACTTCTCTCTTAGGATGAGAAGTGATATTAAATAAAAAACCAAGGCTTTAGATCTTTAAAAATGAGAGAGAAAGCATTTAAGATAATGACATTAATAGAGAAACTGAACCCTGTTGTCTTCCAGCCTCATAAATTTCATGAGTAATTGCAAATTGAGTCCAAAAGCACTATGAACAGCTCTTGTCATTTCATCTTAAACAGCCAAGTTCCAAGAACAAACAGAAGCATAGAGCAAACAAAATTATAGGGGTGTCAATCATGCATCTTATCAGCATTCACAGAATTGCCTGTCTTGATGACAGCTTCTTCCCAAACTTACTCTGAAAGCAGTATACTTTATTCAAGTCTGCAAGCAATAAAAGTAGTCAAAATTCCTGACCTCATTAACAAAAAATTTGAAACTGATGTAATTTTAGTATCTCCAGTGAAAATATTGTAGATTTACATCAGTGTCTCTGACAATAGAATCTGACTTGATATATATTATGCAACAAATGAACAGACAATTGAAGGCTCAAATATAAAAATTCAAATGCATATTATTTGCCCAAATCACTGCAAACTAAAAAAAAATAATAAATAATTATAATCTTGCTGTCTAAATCAGACAAACAGTTAACATTCTTAGACTTTTCTTTCCTCTAAATATTTTTTTTTTTAATCCTAAATAGATAATGAACATCTTTTTGGTCTAGCTATTTTCTGTATGAAAATTAAGCCTTCTAACATAGATACCTTGTATCACTGAAATTAAACTTATATATGCCTTAGTGCTCTGGGCATTTCTGTGGCAGTTGTTTGTATACCAAATAGCTTCTACTGTGCTCGCAAGTGTGAAATCAAAGCACTTGTTAAGCCTGTGGGGTAGAAATAAATGGATAACAGAAGACTGTGTGGAGAGGTTAAGACCTCACTGAACACCCACTTCTCTTCCAGGAAACCCAGTGGGTAACAAAGAGGGATCACATGCAAAAGCTGAGAACTTCATGAACTGCACAGTTAAATTCTGTGGTGCTGAGCCCCCACCACCTATAAACCCCTGTCTACTTCCCATTAGTCAAGGAAGCCTGGAATATGAGTTGCAAGCTGACATCTCAATCCATGCTAAATTTCCACAAATCATGAGCTGTTATGAAAGCCAGCAGGAACCCAATACTGAGCCAACAGCCAGCTTTAGATTAGCATCTTTCCTTGGAAAGATTAGAATTTATTTTATGCTTCAAAATCTTGTTTAAACTGCAAAAAGGAATGAAGCTGAGAATTATGAACCTGTTCCGCCACTCACTAAATCAGTCCTAATAGGATTTTGCCACCTGTGCAACAGAGAAAAGGAAAGGGAGGGGCAGAGGTTGGAATCAGAGTATCTGTCAAACCGCAGCAGTGACACACGTTATCTCTGCTTTCCAGCTTGGTGCTCTGTGTCAACAGTAACCCCAGCAGAAGAATTCTGGTCAAAAAGATGAACTCTCATATAGAGAAACAGAAAGATGCAACAGAGCACTGGCTACTTTTGCTCTTTTCAGACTGCAGGATTTGGGAATGGGAGAGTGTTCAGGCTCTCGGGCTCAACTTTCAGAGCACAGCTGGAAATTAATCCAAGATTAATTCATGTAGAAAGGTTAAATGCTTGAGGGGAAGAAAAAAACCCAACTCCAATATGTTTTCTGAACCAGACGTTCCCTTTGGATTCACAGTTATTTCTCTTCATTTTGAAACAGTCAGCCTTTAGACTGAAGACTTTGTGTATCATGATGCTACATTCTCTAAGGACTATCTGAAAGGAAGAAGTGTCTCAGTTCAGGTCTGACATATTTAACCACAGGAAAGCTGTTATTGGATTTAGTGGGTTGGAATAATAAGAAATAATCAAAAGTTTTCACTGCCACTAGTTTGCTTCCAGGTACCTGCTTCAGACCCTTCCGAAATCCTTACTGGTATGAACAAGAATAGCAGCTCAAAGTCTCCAAAGCTAGCACCAAACTTTAGCTGTCCTTTCCAGCTGAGAGAAAACAGAAAATATAAACTAATTTGTTTAAATAACCTGCCATACTGCTATGTATCTAATATGTAGCTCAATAATATTAGCTATATAATAATGTGCAGCTCTTCAAATCTGCAGCATTGTAGTGCTCTATCATGCTGTAACTATTAAAGCCATCTGACCATATCCAGTTCAACATGGGGAAAAGTTTCATCAGACTGTAAATCTGACAAGTGTATTAGCCGCTAAAACTACAGCATCAACTTAGGGCAACCCTGTGGCTTTTCAAACTCCCTTTGCACTTTACACCACAGAAATGAGCCTTGGCAGCTCCTCAACTGCTTTTTAGATACACTCAATAGCTGCTAATTTTTAGAATCAAGACATTCACAAATATTGTTTTAACAATACATGATATGAACTAGAGACACAATTTGTATTATTAAATAATTTTCTATTTTAAGTATAATTAAAGTACAAAACCTTTATAGAAATGAATATTTTTAGTTTTCTTATGGAATTAAATATTTGTTAAGATTTTCAAAGATGCTGAAGTTCAGCATCTGAAATAATCTTGTGGTACTTAAATTAATTACTTTTGTAGAGAATATTAGAAAAGTACAGAAAAGTTTTCATTAAGTATACTGCCCAAGTTGAATTGAAATACTTTCTGAGTTCTCCCCCCTATGCTCAAAAGACTGGTAAGTGCAAGCTTGCAATAGGTAAGTGGGAAAAAACCCAAAAAAAATATTTCCAGAGTTTATGGCTGTGTCAGATCAACTCCAGTTGCTCAACAGGAAGGTCAGTTCCCTGCTAAAGTTTAAACAGAAGTCAAAACAGTAGAGCCAGATCTTTACTGATATTTAGCCCAAAATGTTACCGTTTGGTTACTGCTGGGGGAGCAGTTCTGCATGTCCTTAGTCTAAAAGTGTTACAGTTAGTAACTCCCAACCCAAAGAAGCTGAACCTTTCTTACAGATTTATGGGTTTACTACAGACTTGCCAGTGAAGATTGTAATTTTTTTTCAAGATGTTCTTCTTGGGTTGCCCAAAGCACCTCCTCCAGTTTAATCACTTTTGAATCTCCATCAGTTCTGCAAGGACTGACTAGAAATTGAATTTAACCTCTGGTAGTTTTGAAGCTCTAATCTTGTTGGGAAACCTTGCCTGTTAGAACAGCTGAGATTTTAGATACAAGATGAATTTTGAGATATAACTGTAAAGAGTATGAATTTATGACTGTCATTAACATCATAAACTCAAAGAAAAAAAAAATTCTGTTTTCACTGCTAGTCAGGTGCAACACAATAAAGCTCTCAAACTTCTTGGTGAAATGAGAAACAACTAAGAGGAAGAACAAAAACTGTGTATAGTCAAACATGTGACAGCCAATAAATTGAATTGTATTCACTAGGAAACTGAAACAAGTATCACAGGATTTCATGACAGTATCAGCTGTTAGACATGAGCTCAATAATCAAGGCCAAAAAGAAATAAAAAAATATTGTAAGTATATCAAAAAAACTTTGATTTTAAGGTCTAAGCTTTCCTGGAAATCAGTATCTCCCCTTCCCACACTGCTTAAATTGTAGCTATTTTTTGACATACTAATTAGTTTGGCAAATTTCCGGGGTAGGGGGGAATCTATATAATTTTATATTATTTTTCTATGTGCATGTACTTGCTGGAGTTAATTTTGTTCATGGCAGCCTGTGCAGTGATTTTGGACCTGTGACTAAAACAGTATATGCAACACACCAGTGGTTTCTGGTATAGCTGAGCAGAGCCTGAACAGCACTGAGATCTCTTTTTTCCCACTGACCCCAGTAATTAGGTTGTAGGTGGTCAAGAAGTTAAGAGGGGAAAGAGTGAGGACAGCTGACCCAAACTAGTCAGAGGGATGTCCCATACTGTTGTGCTCAGCAATAAAAGCTCAAGGAGGAGGAGTAGAAAGGGGGGATGTTTGCAGTTATGGATTTGTGTTACATGTGTTGATGCCCAGCTTCCCAGGATGAGGCTTGACATCTGCCTGCCAACAGGATGTGGTGAATAAATTCCTTGCTTTGCTTTGCTTTTGTGAGCAGCTTTTGCTCCACCTATTGAACAGATGTTATCTCAATCCATGATTCTTCTTATCATCCTTCTATTTTTAACCTGCTCCATGTGAGAGGGGAGCAAGTGGCTGTGTGGATGCCTGGCTGCTGGCCGGGGACAGCCCACCACAGAGCATTACAACAGAATCTGCGTTAAAGCGTAAGTATCTCTGGCAAAACCAAAACTGCCAAAAAAAATGGGGGCAAACACATAAACCAGCCTTAGCAACGACAGAAATGAGGAGACCTTTCCTTAGGAACTAAAGCAGCTGTACTGAGTTTGCTGCAATCTGGAAAACTTCTGGCAGTTTCCTAGTCTCCATTCCTCCCAAGGACTGACTTACATGTCTCTCTCTTGCTGTTTAACCGTAGATACTAATTTAACAGCACTGAATATATAAGAATTTAAAAGGATCATGTGTAAGCAAACTAAGTACTGGCATGCAGGGAAGCAGAACTCCCCATGGGTGAGTCTTCTATAATGCTTCTACTGAATAGCTATAGGACAAAAAGTAGACTTGCTATGACAAAAATGGATGATGGCATGAAGTTGAGAGACATCAATACAAAGGAGGAACAGAATATTATCCAGGAAAAATTAGGTGGCTTTTGAGATTTGTAATTGAAATGGAATGAGGTGTAATAGAACAAGGGCAAGGAGCTATTAACATGAATCCATGATACAGAATGAGAGCAGATCCGCTAAAAATGATAAAAAGGCCTAGCTGTATTTATTGATCACAGGTTGACTGTAAATCACTGGCATGATGCAGCTGTGAAAAAGGCAAATGAAATTTTAAGATGCATCAGGAGAAATGTTTTGATAGAAGCAGACAGCTATTTAAACCTTTTAACAAAAACCCTTGCGTGGGAGAGACTTCATCTGAAACATGTCATCTGATTCCAATTATCCACATTAAAAAAAAAAAAAAATGAACTCGCACCAGAATAAATGTGGAGGCAAGCTCCAAGGATGACCAGAGAAACAAATTGCCAGTGTCACAAAAAAAGATATGGGAAGAAAACTGGCTTGCTTAGCTCAATAAAACAAGTTTGGATATGCAGCATGGCTATTCTTTAGAAGCACATGGTTACGTAATCCCAAAGAAGGGAAAGAAAATAGCAATCAAATACTGACCTAAGAACAGAAGCTTGTAAAGTGGGCATGAGTAAACTGAGGCTGGAAACCTGAAGACAGTTGCTAATGAGTAATGACCTAAGGCTCTGAGACAGCCTTTCTAGAGGACATTAGGAAGCAGCACAACCAGTTTCCCAATGAAAGTTGCCAAATACATAGAGAATGTTTTTTGTGTACTTCTCTGTGACAGCAGAGGACTATTTGACTGTCCCTCAGGTTTTCTACACTCCTTCTTCTAAGCAGAGCTTGGCTCCCACTTCCAGTTGGTCTACTAGCCCGTGTCATGATCTGAAATGTTATTATTACCAATGTAAATCTATAGGATTCTGAACTACATGAACATAGGATTTGTCTATGTCCCAGTTGGAATTATAGGAACATAGGATTTGTGCATGTCCCTAATCTTTACAGAGAAAATAAATTATTCATTTTCTTATCTACACTTCATCATCAAATCTTATTATAGCTGTTTAAAAAATGCAACATAAAAGAAAGATTGATTTTTAGAGTAAGTGTATAATAAACTGTGTATAGCTACCACGTAAACTTAGCAGCATGCTTTTTTGAAGAAGGGAGAGGGAAGAGGAAGGCAAATTAGTAAGGGAAATCATTAAGGCAAACCGTTATTAACTGAAAATAGCCGTAAACTATCAGGAGCGATTTCGCTAAGACAGGCATAGCAAGCACATCCATTCCACCTCTGCAGAAATACAGAGATCATTTATCTAGTTACACTTGCATGATAGGCAAGTTGAACATGAGTTTTCTAACACACACACACAAAAAAATAAATCAGTAAATTCCTCAGCTTGACTTTGTTCATGTCGATCTGATTAAACATTCCTATTTCAGACAAAATAGTCTGCATTTGACAGAGCTGCTGCAAAAGATGAGAGCCTGGAGCATGTAATTAAGGTTAGCACTATGTATTTCCAGCTCCTATTATCAGTTTAGGAGACAGCTGTTAGCACTAAGCAAATTTTTATTTAAAGGTATCAAAAGGAAGAAGATGGAAAAAAAGCCTGTGTGCACTTCTTACTGGACTCAGTAAGAACTACGTGCTATTGCACCTGAATATTTGCAAAACCACAACCCTTCGCCCTACACATACACAAGAAAAACAAATACCCTACCACCACCAACCCCATAAACCAATCCATGATGGTAGTAAGGGAGTAACTGACCTGCTGCAACACAGAAGCTGTGCGTTTGCACTAACCAGAAAAAATATAGTGCATTTCCTTTAGACCACTCATAATTTCCTCAGAGAACTTCAGCATAGTCTACCAAAACTATTAAATTTATAATCACTAGATACAACATAGCTGATACAGTAAAATCTTACAGTAGGCAACAAATTAATTGAGCAGTAATTTAAGCAGTTTGCTACAAAGTATGCATTAGACATATTCTCGATCCTCATTAATTCCAATTCAATGGACTGGTTGTAAAAGTGACATAAAAATAATAAAGCACATAAAACATGGAGTGAAACTCTGATCCTTAGTGCTGCTAAATTGCAAAGCAACATCATAATAATGTGTTGAAAATTTAACACAGAAATGCCTATATTGTTTACTAGCTCCAAGCGGCACCGAAGCAGTTTTACACAAAATTAAAAAACACCATAAATTACAGTCCTGCTGGATACCACAAATTCATGAGAATGGAAGATGTTGCAAGAAGGTGTCACCACAACCAAAGCAAAGGCTGCAGATCCCTTTTCCAACAATCAGAAGAGAAAGATGTAATCCGTCCTTTTCCTTAGGAGAGTCTCACATAACCAATGGTTTATGGCTTGACACAAGAAGATCTAAAAGAAGTCACTGGCTATTACGTGACAACTAGACCTAAGCTGTCATAGCATTCAAGGATCTGAGGTAGGCACGGTTGATCGTGTACAATAAACTGGGTCCCGGTGGTCTCTGAACAACATGCAATCTTGTATCACCAACATAGCCCCTGCAGCTGAAATACAACATGTCAATGTTTTCTCATTTTTAAATTAGAAATTCAGTTCTCAAGATTTTGTGAGGTCTTATTCTCAATAAAATTCTATGTTTAACAGTGACAGCTGTAAAAGTACTTTTTGGTCAGAGCTTGGTAAGACACTAAAGAAAATTTGCACAAATTATTTGGTTCAGTTTGTCCCTCCTGCAAACACTGTGATAAATTCACACTGAAAATCTTGCAGACAAAAAGTACTTTTCCCTGACAAATTAAATTGAAGAATCAAATCAAGCAACAGAACTGCACTAAGCTTCTGTCAGCTGTTAGTTGTGTGCTACAAACTGTCATATCAACTTGTTTCTGTAGCTTTGAGCTTCTCGAGTAAAACAAGAGAAACAGATAGTGCATGTACATTATAATTTGACTTTTGAGCAGGAGTGTGTTTTTGCAGCCAGTCTCCTTATCTTTCGCCCTTCCCATGGTGTGGCTCACACTGTGAAGTCTCTCAGGAAGCATGAACAAGATCCCTTTTGAATGAACCAGTGCTGGAAGGTGCGCTCCCTGAATACACCTAGTGCATCCCATTCTGTAACTGGGACCGATCCGTGGGATAAGGCTGGTGCTAAACCAAAGTACCCAGAATATGTACAAATACTGTGTCTTCAAAGCCTGCTGATTCGCTCTACAAACCTACTTCTGTTGGACAGTGCTTCTTGGTAATGTAAACATAGAAAAAGATCGATAAAGCAGAGCAAGACCAGGGAAAAATAATACCTTAGGTTATAAAAAATCATGCAGTGAAGTGCTACAGAATTGAAAACATTTCTGATAGAGAATTTATTAAGACCTCAGTGGATCTGTGCTTATCTCAAATACTTCTTCTAGAAGTAGAGAGAATACAATTATAATATGCAAAAAGCACTCAAAGCTTTGCCATTTGTAAAAACAATTATTTGGATCGGATTCTGAATGAAAAGGGGTCCAAACCAGAGTTTAGTTTACTTCACTACCGAAGTCAGGTGTACAGCATGACTGCAGGAATTTACATTCTTGATTGATGTTTTTGAAAGTATGTCTGAAAATACAAAAATCTGCAAAACTTGAATTGCATTTGCCAGTGTCACTTCACTGTTCCAAAAACACTCACTTGATTGAGGAAAACAACTATGAATATTTTCTCTTGATAAAAAAACCCAAACCTGAAAATTTTGTTTTATAACTTGACAGCCCAGCTTTCATTTTGGAAAACAGTAGCCTAAATGCCTTTTGACTATTCGGTACTTCAGTATGAAATATGCAGAACTGAATATGGATCATGTGCTGTAACTGCAGTTGAGAAATGACATTGAAGTGGAATGTATAACCACATTTCCTGAACAAAGAAAATGAGGTGGTTTAGCTGTTTTTTTCATGGCTGGGGAAAAAACCCCAAACACCCAACATTTAGAAAGTTAAATTAATTTCAAATCTGTATAGATCTGTATAGAATAGGGAGAATCTGATAGATTTATCATCCTCTGTTTCCTCCATTAAATCATCACTTTACAACAAACTAATCTTCCAAATCAGTTTCAGACCTAACTTCATGCTTAAAAGGTGAATTTAGTATGCAGGACTCCACTTTCACTGATGAAAGACAAACGCCTGCAGCTTAGAGAGGAAACAATGCCTTGCCAAGAAGAGATTTAGGACAAATGTTGAGATACATTTAAGAAAACCTGTCACTCTCCTGTTATCTACATTTATATTTGGAAAGCAAACCTCAAATTTCTGACTGTTGTCTTAAATTCTTGTCATATTCAACTCGAAGACATTCAGCGAAAATAGATGGCCAAAACTGTTTTCTTGTAACCTATGTTTGTAGTCTGTCCATTGGTCATCACACATCTGTGGAAGGGCAACGCAAAAGCAGCAAACCTCAACCTCTTTTGGAGAAGCTGTGAAGAGTAGAAATTTTATTTCATATGCAACTTCAATAACCATTTAAGATATAAAAACATTCTATTGAAGTACAAAGAGTCTAAAATTCAATAAGAAAAGTTGCTTTCTTAGGTCACTAGATGTTTCATGCAGCTATTGTTCTTGCTGCCATGTAATCCTGAGTATCACAGTGTTGACAGAAAAAGAAAAAAAATGCTATGGTCTGAGAACACACTTCTTTGAGTCTATTATACAAAAATGACAGTTGGACTGACTAATATGCAGCTTTTTTTTTACAGTTCTTTTTTAGACAACACCTGAGATTTGTATCTCTGTCACTCAAGCTATAACTAATTTGTAGTTATTGACCACTGCAGAGTTGCAAAAGCAATCATGTTCTTCAACCTCTGTTTTCCTTCCCATCATTCTCAGTTCACATTTTCTGCCATCTACTTGAGTTGCATTGTCCAATACTATGCAGTAGAACTAAATCTCAATGCGAAAATATGTCAAATTACTCAGTTAAAACTGCCCTTGCACTTATTCTTCTGCTAAAATTATGAAAATGGAGGGAAAACACAAACACATAGGGCTATTCATCTGTTCAAATCAAAGCACTTAGTATGCAAACACATCCTTAGGCAAAGAACAGCACAAAAAATTCAAAGACAGAGACCCTCCAAAGAGGAAATAAAAAAGGATTCTGGTGAATTTAAAAATTCAAAGAGAGTTGTTTACTTTATTCAAAATACTTCAGTCATTTTGCATTCTGCTCAGTGTTCTGAGGCTTATATTAAGCATACATTGTAAATGGACTTGAAGACATTTTTATAGAAGCTTGCTAAAGAAACTGATGTAAATCTGACAAAAATCAAGGGAGGGAAGAGTGTGTCTGGAGAGGAATAGAATAACTTGCTAAGAAAAGTTAGAGAAAACATCCAATCTATCAAACTATCAGCAGGGAGACTGTCAACATCCTGAAAAACGGAAAGAAAAAAATTCAGTGCCTAAGACTTCTGAATAGCTTTTCAATGCTGCTATAGTATTTTTAGGCTTAAATATAATGGGAACAGATAAATCACCTCATGTTTCATGCTGTTGCCCATATGTGGGCTAGGAAAGCATGACCCAGGGCCAAGACTTGCAGACTTTGTCATCCCTGTGCATCACAGGGTTTTCAGGTGCTCTTCAGGATCTTTTGTTCAATTCACACTGAGATTAATTAATGCTACCACAGGGAGAGACTTTAGTTTGCAGGAACTTCTGATATTTCTGAGGACAAACAAGGCCAAATTAAGGCAGGCAGATTATGGTTTCTAGATCCCTGATTTCCTAGAGCTATTTGCTTAGTTCACAGTTTTCTTCTTTTAGTCCTCTAGATAACAGAGAATCAGACATACATAATGCAATCTCAGCTTTCTGTGTCTAGACAGTCTGCAAAGCGGTTTTGATATATCACATCCTCCAAATATTTCCTGACCCAATGACCAAAGCAATGAATTTCTGGTACTCTGTAGCACTCATCAGGTTTCCAGTGCAAGCTCATGGGTAGTCAATCAATAAAGCACATGTGCAGTGGTTATCTGACGCAAGTAGCTACTTGACAGTTATTGGAAACTAGTTATTTGGCAAGCTATTTGACTCCAATGTGCTGGGAGACAACTGGAGCTACTGTTCCAAATGGGAAATATTGGAAATATGGCTGTATTGTTCCTCTCTGCCCACACACTATTTCTGCACAGTAAGGAGGACCTGACTGGTAACCTGACTGGTAAGCAAGAAAAGTGCAACAAATTCCACTACCACACACAGAAGCGTGTACAAAACTGAGCTCTGGGCTGTACACTAAGATTCCTCATCCTGTTTCTCTTGGCAGTTCAGAGGAAGCAGAGAGTCGTCAGTTAACTCGCACTCCAGTGGGTTCCTCCTGTAAGGGCAGGCTGGCACCACGAGGGACTGACCCTCTGCAAAGATGTACTTGGGGCTTTACATTTCCTCAGTTGAGAGTAGTGATATTTGGCATATAGCTACACACAGTTAAAATGATCATCACCTCCAAAGACAAAAAAATATCAGTATCATTCGGAATGCTGAGGAAAATGCTAGTAACATGCTCCTACGGCACAATCTAAGGCTCACTTTGAGAACTGAACTGATGGAAGGACTTCCCAGAAAGTATTCATATTTTAACGTAATGCATGAATTGGAATCACCATAAAGCAACAAATAGGAGCTATAAAATGCCAGTGTAAGGAACAAATTCACCTGAGAAGGAAAGTGGGGGCACTTAGCAGACATCACCTTTTCCTCTTAATCTGCTAGGGGACACTTATGCAGTCCCACAGCCAGTATCGAATATCATGACAAGACTATCATCTCTAAAATAAAGGGTAAGTTTTTGACTTAATATTTGGCTTATGAAAAATGTCAACTCCTGGTCTTATTAGTCTTGATGTAAAATTATAATAATATCATTGATTAAAGTAGAATTTTCTAGATTAAAACAAGCCTAAGAGTATAATTTGTACCAATTTTTTTGATCAGTGGATTACACACCATATGTAATTACCTACGGAACTGCAGTTTTCAACTTCTTGAGTTTTCATAAGCATTCTATGAAGAATCTGATTATAAAGTACTGTTTCAAAACTGTAGCTATGTTATCTGTGGATTAGTCTATGATTTACTCTTGCAAAAAATGCAGTTTTACGTTTATATAAAACTAATAAGTTTGTTGGCAATCAGTTAATGTTGTTGAACTATGAACATCAGAACAGAACACAGACTGATGTTGCTACATGCCCAGAATAGAGGTAAAGCAGGTAAACCAGATCATGCCACTTTCTGACTCAAAATTCAAAGCACTATTAAGCAATCAGGTTGTAAAAATGTATTTTCTGTTACCTATTTCAATTTTCCCAGTGAAAGTTATTATCTTAGAAGCTCACTGTTCCACCAACAGTGATAATACAGCTTGCCTGGTAGATAAAGCTGAAGAGATGCAAGTTAACAAATGTTTTCTGCAGATGGAAATCTAAATAGGTTAACAACTAAATACTGTTCCACACCAGCAGACAATGTTTTTTTTCCATTTTTATTTGCTTTCATCATCAGTTTCTATAACCCATATGATACACGTACATGATTTTTTAGTAAAAATTATTTATCAACACAACACTCTTGCCCAATATTAGATAGCAACAATAATACTAATAATAAAACGATGAAATAATCTGGACCACCTAATACCATGGTTCTTACAGCCTGGGTAAATGGCAGAATTTTAAGACAGAGGGTAGAAAATGGAAAAGAACTGTGTGTTGTTGACAGTTACAGAAAAAGGCAAGGAAGAAAAGCAAGAAATGTTATTTGGCCACAACTCAATTTAAGATGATGTCAGGCATCAATGAACAAAGTGAAATGTAGAGTTTGAAAGAAATCACACCAAAAGAAGGGAAGAAACTGAAGACAAAACAAGTAAAGAAATGCATTGTGTGTTTAGTATAGTGAACTTCAGACAGTTTTTTCCTCAAAGAAAGCATGTGCGAAAAGGGAATAGGATTATTTTTAAGATGGAATGTATAGCAACTTTCAATGTTCATTATTGAGAGCATTATTATTTTTCTAGAGAGATTGTAGACTTTGATTATGTAATTAGTGTTGCTCTGGTTACGGTTGCTTTAGATGCACCTCTAATATATACCTGAGAAACACGATGACCTGTGAGTCACACAAGCAGCACTACACAACCCATGTAAATCACCTAGAGAAGAACCCACGCTCTCATTTCAGTATTTATTTGCATTCCCTTTGAATCCAGAGCAATTATACTGATTTTTTTTCTTCATTATATAAAAAAGGAGGAACACATTTTTTGGGGGGGAAGAAAAAAAAAACCAACCCCAACTAATTTCTAAGTATAATATGCCAGACAAAATTAAAACACATGCCACTGACAGATAATCACAGGAATCTGATGAAAATCCAATAAGAGAATTTTTACCACTGTTACAATCACACTAAATGCGACATGCCTAAGTGCCAAATGCAGTCAATCAGATAACAAAACCAATGTCATTAGTTCTGTGTTTCTGGCAGGAGCATTGCTGAAGAGCTACCTGTCACTTAAGCACTTTTCTGGGGAACGCAATAATGAGTAACATTAGGAATTCTGAAAAGACACCACAATTACACACAAAGATTTCATTCAGAGAACTACCGCAACATGAGTGCCACATTAGAACAGCCAGAGCGTTTCAGTGGAGGAATAAAGCAACAAGCTTTTCCATTTCTAAGCTGACATTCAAGCTAGTCATGCACATATTCATATATTATTTCATTCATCACAGATGAGTGAAAAGTTAGAGGAAAAGATCACAGATGATGGAAATTTTTCCATCACATTCAATAAGGCCACAATTTCGTCCATTTAAAACAGTACTTGCTTTTACAGCGACATTTTGAATATAGGTTTAGATTTACAAAACCAAAAGGACATTAAAAGAACATGATTTAAAGCTGTACGAGTCAAACTTGTCAGAAGTCAAACCCTTAAGAAGTCAAACCCCATCACTGTTAGGGTACTTTACTCAACCATGAATTCACCTCACTTGTGCATTTATATTATGCAGGTTCTAAATGATTGTGTTTCCCTAGTCTCCCAGAAACCCTGTGCCATTCAGTACAGGTGATAATTGAAAAGTTATTCATGATTAGCTGGTCAATATTTGCTGCAAACTGTTAAAACCTGAGGTGAACCTGTTAAATCTGTTCATTTGTCTTGAACTTTCTATGGCACTTTTCAGAACAGAAGACTGCTTCACAAAAGTTAATCAATATTTAAAATGGCCACAGAAATGAAAGATGATATCACTCCATTTTACAGATAGTTGACTGAGGCATAGACAGACTAAGGAAAAAAAATCCTATTAATTTTCACACCCAACTTGATAACTCGAGCAAATGATTTTTTCAGAAGGTGATTGCTATGTGGTACTTCATCCATTCAAAATAGCATTCCCATTGGCTTCATTTATAAGTGCTCAGTATTTCTGCAAGATATTTCTATAGAAATGTCAAGCTGTTACTCTGAAAAATGAGAAGTGCATTTATTAACTATTTGTAAGAAGTATGGCTTGAGTAACTACCTAATGTTACAAAGGAGCATAAAAGTAAGAAGAAAATTCTTAGGGCAATAATTAGATCCCAATAATTAGATACTAATCCACCATCCCATCCATGACATAATGATTTTCAAAAAGGACAGAAGTCCTATGACAACAGCCCCTTCAATCATAGATTGAGAGTAGCTCCACTTTCTGGAAGAGTTCCTTTGAATTGTTGAGGACAACAGAGAAAAAAACCGCAACATAAACAACCAAAAAGAACACCAACAAAAAAGCCCCGACAACCAAAAGACAAAACAACAAAACAAAAAGAATCACACCTTTCAAATTCGGAGGATTTTCCACCCAATTCAAGTTTGCAAGAATTTATGCCCAAATGAAAGCCTTGTCTCAAAAGCAGTTTTGCACGTAGCCATCAAAACCCAGGGGCACTACTATGACACAGCCAGTCAGGTGAGCTGTTTCATAGCTCTGGAAACTGCACTAAAGTGACTAGGTGGGAATATCCACATTATGAATGCAGTACATTCATTGACTAGATGGCTTGCCAAAGAGAAGTTTGGGGAAACCAGAAAGAAAAAAGTACAGTGAGCTTAAAGACCTTCCAGGCTTCCAAAACTTCACTGAAATACACATGGTGACAGGCAATGTTTCTATCTTGACAAATAAAAATCTGGCAAAAATTATATTACATAGCTATTATGTAGCTATTTCCACTATACAATCTCCCAATCCCAAAGCGGGTGTATGTACTGAAAATATAGTAAAGGGACCACAAAATCAAAGACTGCCTGTGATGGAAGTTTCCTGTCAACGGATGAACAGCAAGTCTCTGAAGTCTCATGGTCCATTCAGAGATCAGAAATAAAGTAAACTTCAGTGGACACAACTCCTCTGCACATTCACCACAGTTTTGCCCTCCCCTTCCTTCTCCTAATTTATCTGAATCCACCACCCAGACTCCCTTAGCAGGCAGTCTGTACATCCTCAGCTACATGCTTTCCCAGAAAGCTGTCAGCTTCCCCTTACCATTAACTTTAGTCCTAAACTGCTCTTCACTGATTCTTCTTCACTGAAATATTCTAGTTCTCTGAATCATCTTCTCTAGCTAGCCTCAATTTTCTCCTTGCAGTCCTGAATGCCTCCTTCCCTTCCCTCACCACCCCACTTAAACTCAGCTTTCTGGCCTTTTTCAATTTAATCAGCTAGCTTGCAGCTCTATGCACACTCCCATACAGGGTCTCAGTAATACAGAAAGCACTGAAAAGCTCTCAAGGGAAATCAAATATTCACAGAAAGAGTTACTATTACTCATCTTTATTAATCTGGTCTCTTTCATAAACCTTATTTTAGGAGATTTTAGACCAAAATAAATATCTTCCCAATTTGACTATCCCTTCTGTTCTCTAAGAACACAATTCATAACTCTTGTGCTTCAAAGACATATAGGTAGAACTACTGCTAAATATTTAGAAAAAATGCTTTATAAAAGATCATATAAGGGAACTCAGATGAATTGATCATGACTTTACATCTGTGGCAAATGTTTTAGTGCTCGCTTTACTCAAACCGGTTACACAAACTTCAGTTATTACTTCTCATTTCTATAAATTTTAAAGCCCCCCTTGAATACCAGTTCCAAGCTCATGAAGTTAAAGAAATAAGTAAAATGTACAATAGACATTAAGAATACTGATTCCTTTAAAATTGGGGGGGTGGGGAATCTCTTTGAAAAGGCATCTGACGTTTCTGATTTATGTTAGTTCCTCCTATCTGTAATAACACCATTTGTAAGGAGTCGGCATTAAAGGATTACTGGAGCACATATCTGGAGAATCAGTTAATTAGGTTGTTCTGTTTTAATAAAATACGCTATTCAAAGAATTTCATATTTACCTGCTTAAACACCATTAGATAAAAGAAAAAAGGCTGTCAAAAGAAAAGCCAACAATAAATTTAAAAAGTGAGAAAGACAGCACGTTCTGAAAGAAAACAATGGAACATTTCTGAGCACCAATGACAGCTCCATCCAGGAGAGAACTGTTTTTCCTTTAATGTCAAAGCATGGGACCAAAAGCAGCCTTCAATCTCTGAGTCCAACCAAAGGAACATAAGCAAAACCAAAGAGTTGAGCAAGAGTTTTTAATGCACCTAGAAATTACAGGACCGTAGTCCCTGACCATCACTACATGAGCAAGTTTTACTCAAAAAAAAAAAAAAAAAAGCAGAAAGCCCAGTACTACAAAGGAATGAATTCAGAGGGGTTAAAGAAGTCTTGGTTGTCATACAGACAAGATAAACAGGACACATCATGCCACAGTCTGCAGACACACTGCATGGATGATGGACTGTGACATACTAACTCAAGAGTATTTACAAGCAACTTACCTCCAGAAACTATAAGGTACATTATGGGAATGCCACTATCGCTACACAAGCAGTGTGCACAGTAAACTTAGTGGGTGCCTGTCAATGAATTTGCTCTCAGGCTGGAGAGGAATGTTGTTGTGCCATACTGTCTTCTCCCCTCCTCTCACTCTGTCCCTGTCAGTATTACTTAAGAACTCAGTAACAGCCATAACATATCATTCTATTCACCAGTACATCACCTCTCATGTAATAGCAACACTAAAAAAGGCCAAGTGACCAACTAACCTTTTTTCAAAAGTCAAGATGAAAAAATCCTTAATTTAGTCCATTCCCTGCTCTAGCTTCTGTACAGGGTAAAATTAATATGGCTACAAAAGGGTCTTAAAAAGAACCTGAATACTATGGGCTTTCACTTGGCAAAGTGTGCAGATCTACAGAAAGTAAGATGTGCTTTAGTTCAGTCTTGTGCTGTGACAGTAATCAGTGTCCCCATCAACCTTCCAGTGCACTTCTCTCACTACAGTAGAAGGCAAGCATAAGCAGAGACTGCAGGCAATGTATGGCCCTTCACAGAGATTTACAATTTTCTACTCAGCGCATTGATTGTATACTTTATTTCCCAAAGAAACCTGAAATAGGAAGAAAAGAGAGAGAAATGTCTGTAGCATAGATTTTTTCAGCAGTCTCAGGAGGGAGTGAAAAAAATCCCACAGAAACAAAGAAAACATTCTGCAGCTAGTTAAACTGGGGGAATTCTTTTCTTTAAACTATCCTAACGATTTCCACATACAATTTGTTGAGCAGGCAGCTCAAGTAGATGGATGGATATTTAAGAAAAGATGCATAGTGATCAATTGAAATGACAACCACATTTAACATTATCAAGAATTACCTGAAAAACCATTTACCACAGTCATCTTTTGCATCTGGCTGTCTAATGGTGCTTTTAATGAAAGAGACAAGCATAACTTAACTAATTACTCAGAGATATTGAAATCCGTCATGTCGGTGTCTCCTTCGCACACATTTTCTTGGACCTTCGGCTTTTTTCTTTAAAGTGGAAAAAAATAGAATTAGGCAGCTTTCAAAGTTATGAAATATGAGGTCATATTGTGACAAATTATACAACTCAAAAATGAAAGTAATTCTAATTAAAAATCCATCTCATTTGGAAGAGCAACTTTCCATCATGTAAAAATTGGAGATTCCAGTGAGCACTGTTTTGGTTAGTTGAGTTAGAAGGCGTTAGTCAACACAATGATTAGTTTAAACCATAAAATGAATTCTCCTCTTGTTCCATCATTGCTCTCATTGAAACAAGAGGAATGGAGTTCAGATTTTTGTTTCTCCTCCCAAATATCCTCCTGATGTAATTTTAAAAATCTTCTACAGTTCCTTGTCTGTGTCTCAGTAGATGAAAAAGCAAGTACTCTATTTGCTGATTCAGCCAACATCTTTTGCCCAGTTTTATCTGCCTTGGTCTTAGATGCCAGATTACATATACTCATTGAATCATAGAACCAGAGAACACTTGATGCTGGAATGGGTCTCTGGAGATACTCGACTCCAGCGCCCCTGCTCAAAGCAGGATCAGCTGGAACAGATTTACTCAGAGCTGCATCCAGTAAGGTTTTGAAGATCTCCAAGGATGGAGACTCCAAAACCTCCCTGGGCAACCTGTATCAGTGTTTGATCACCCACACAGTAAAAACAGTTTTTCCTTGTGTTTTAAACAGAAATTCCTGAATTTCGGTTTGTGCTCCCTTGGCATTTCACTGGATACAACTATGAAGAGTCTGGCTTTGTTTGCTTTGCACCCTCCCATTAGGCATTTATACATGCTGGTAAGGTCCCTACCACAGACTCAGGGCGAACAGTCTCAACTTTCTCAGCCTCTCCTCTTCTGAAATGAGCTCCAGTTCTCAGTGTCCCTCCACTGAACTTGCTCCAGTAGACCCATGACTTTCTTGCACTGGGGAGCCCAGCACTGGACACATCATTCCAGATGCGGTATCATCAATGCTGAGGGAAGATCTCCTGCTCCGATCTGCTGGCAATGCTCTTTCTACTGCATATGTGGATACTACTGGTCACCTTTGCTGCAAGGGCACGTTGCTGTTCAACTTGCTGCCCACCAGGACCACTAGAAACTCCTGTAGAGCTGCTTTCCAGCTGTTGATCCCCCAGCACATTACTGGTGCATGGAGTTAGTCCTCTGCCAGTGCAGGACCTGGCATTTCCCTTTAACGTTATACTTCAGTATCTTCTTTCAGTAAAATAATGGGCTTGATTGTTTGAAAAATCTTAAGATACTTTATGGTTGATGATGATTCTGAATACTAATGCAGCTGAGGGCAGCAAACAAAAACTGTAGCTGAAAACTAGCAGTTTTTCTTCTCAGGTGTAGCAAGCTTTTATCATACCAGCAGATAAAAAGATTTAAGAAATTTAAATTAAAATGAGTAGCTTAGCTTTCCCACTGTCCAGATCCAAACAAAACTGCCACCAGTTGGCCTCAGGCATATCTAGGCTATATATCATATGATACATTATATATGATGCTTAGCAAAAAAACCAAACAGATGAATTCCATAGTCATCAAAACACTTTGTAATATTAGTTCAAATCATTTAGATTACCTGCATTTTAAAAGGTTGTATCTTAAGAACTGCTACTAGAAAAAAAACCAATAATGATTATTCAGAACAACAATAATAAAATACCTTTCTAAAAGTAACAAGAAATTAATCCAGCCTTTGCTGGCATTTGCTTCTTAAAGGCAGTGCTGCAAAAGCATTAGACCACAGCACATAAATAATGGCAAGAATATTTTTCTCTCTGCCTAACACAATCAAAGACAAAGAGAACAGATTTTCCAACTTCATTAGAATCCCTTTTCCTGATAAAAAGAGGGCATCTTACAAATCTCTGTCCTGAAATATGCTGAGACTATGGAATCTCCAAGTAAAGCTGAGAGTTCAGTACGTTATAGGAGGTTCTCAAGTGGTTTTATACAATGCAATATTGCTCATGTTCCTGACCTCATCTGTCAGTATTAACCACCATCAGTCTCCACTCTCATTGTGAGAGGAAAAAATCTAGCCAACAATTAATCAGGACTAAGTAGAGCACTAGTGTTTTAAATGTCACACGTGTCCAAAGCTAACTGCCCATTTTCTAAAGCAAAGGTTGAGGCACCAAGCTATTAATATGAAACAGAAGAATATTAGGGGAAAAATATTCTTTGCCTGGAAAGTGTAATGTGGGTTAGCACCATATGCATTTTCTTACCACTTAAGTAGGTTAAAGGGAAAAAGTCTTACTAGCATGATAATATGCATCAGATCTTTCCCATGTCTCAAAAAGAGCACCATCGTTCACATTTTAAAAACCTCTTAATATGAAGAAATGCTACTAAAATCAAATGAAACCCAACTCTCACTCTTAATTGTTACTTTTCTTCTCGCAGGTAAAGATAAATTAAGACAGGATGAAAGAAGAAAAAGAAGTGGGGGAAGGGGTGGGGAACCACAGGAAAAAAACAGAGAAGAAAAGTTAAACAAATCTGCATCCACAGATAAAATCACTTTCTAAAACTGAAGGGAATAAATGGCTATTAACACCCAGGCAGAAGTAGCTGGACAAGTATGTATTTATGGAGGTAACCAGAAGTTACAGGAGTGATTCAGTGATGGGCCAGTGTTTTCTGTCAAAATTTCACTGCATAAATTCTAGTGAAAAAATATAACTTTTTACAATTGATACAAACTAAATTAAACTTTATAACTTAGACCAGCTGTGGGATTGAAGTCACACAGACCAAATACTGAAAGTTATGTAATTAAATACTCAGTACACTTCCAGCTATGAAGAAGATACACGGTGAAAATAAATTAGATAAAGTGTTTCATATGACACAGACCAGATTCTAAAGTGCTTACCAAAACAGGTCCCAAACACACAAAAAAGAGTATGATCAATCTTAAATCTAAGCCTAACACTCTAGTGTAGAGAGCCTCGTGTATTTGGGTTTGCTGAAGCGACTTGTAAGGAGGTTGTCACTAAGTACAAGGTCCTAAATACTCAGAAGGAAAAGTTGAAGTAAATAATCAGTTGTGGTTTGTTTGGTTGTTTTTTAGTGGTTTTTTTTTCTGGATAGGGATCAGAGGTATGGGAGACTAAGAGGTCTGCATGAGGTCACCAAGTCAAGGATTGAAAGCGTAACACCAAGATTCAATCCAGTGAACAGCATTGCAAGGATGTTCTGTGATTACCAACATATAAAAATATGGATATGAAAATGCCAGAAGTTTACAGACAACCAAGAGATACCAAACTGAAGCTACTGTAAAAATTGCATAAAAATATAAAGTTATGGATATCAGTAATGCTTTCAGTAAAATAAAACTGACTAGACAGAGTGAAGGATCAGATTTTAATCACAAGTAGGTGGTACCTCACTTAAGAGCCAGATGAACATGAACTATTAGGCAGAGAAAACACATGGCACCCTATATAATAGGAAGTAGACTTACTGAGATTTATTGTTAAGAAAAGGAATTAATACAACAGCATCCATTAAGCACTGCTATGAAGAAGAAAAAAAAATGCACATAAAATCAATACCAGCTAAGGCCAAAATCTAAAATCCAAATTAACACCAGCTACCACAATAAATGGGATACTTCAAGTCAATGATAGCAGTCAGCTCTAAACATGGAAATTCAGCAGTCAGGTATCCTACAGCTGGAATTGCAATTATGTGTTTTTCCCTGCTGTCATTTTGAATGCACATTCTCAGTACTGAACTTAGCAAAATAACCAAATTGTTCGGTCCTTCCTTCTACTCTTCTTTTTATCCTCAACATTACACTACCAGATTGTAAACACTCTACAGTGAGAATGTGAATGAGTAAGCATGACTCTGACTCTATGCAGTTGAAGAAGAGAGTGAGCAACACGAAGTTTCTTTGCCAGTGGCACTGTACTGATGGCTTTAGATTTCACTTGCTATTCATTTTTCACACCACCTGCACCCTTAATGCAATGGCAGGTTAACTACCCATGCTGCTTTTTAAATGGAGCATTCAGTCACACAGTACACCAGTGTCTTCACACTTAACAAACAACAGAAAGACAGAAGGCTTCATTCAAAGCTTCTAATCAAATCTCAAATCAATGGAGAAGTAGATACATGCAGCAGAGGCTATTGAAGTTATTTATCTATTTTCATATATATTTCCCCTTACAAATTAATGATGTCAGCACTTTCTTTTCTCTGTTTGGCAAACTGCAGTCAGCAGCTTAAGCACTTACGTGTTCTTTGTGCCAGTCTCATAAACCAGTGCTGTCTTTGATAGGGTCCTGCTACACAATTTCCTCTCTGTCCTCATACACATTCTGCAAAGCTCAACATGTCCCAAAATAAAGAATGATATAGGACACATCAGTCCACAATGCACAGCTCAGCACAGTGCTAAGTAGGACACAATAAACCCATAGAAATCCTAAAATCTTGGCCAGGGAGTGACAACAGTAGCGTCATGTGGCTAAAGAGGTATCAATCAAGTGTTGCTTAACAAAGCAGATACTCTGAATCTTGGTTAAAATGGATTTCCTACGCTAAATAACTACACAGTAAGCACATCTCCTCTTTTCAGCAGCTAACTGTATTTAAGTAAATAAGCCAGAAGACTTCTTGTCCCATATATCACCATGTACAGTGATTCAGTAGATGATTAGAGAGGAGAAAAAAAAAAAAAAAAAAAAAAAAGGGAAAAAAAGGAGCCATAGAAGATAGCACTGACCACCTCTCATGTCCAGGAGCACTAGAAGCATGTTCTACAAAAGGAGGAAGCTACAGCTTAAGAAAAACAAGAAGCAAACAGTAGCTATGTAAAAGAATAATGAACTACACACTTTTGTGGAAGAAAAGGAATATCCCAAATTAAAATCCTCTCCTGCAAAACACTGTGCTTTTTCACTCATGTTCAACAAATTTTTATAACATTCCCAAGAATTACAACTTTTTAAAAAAAAACCCAGAATGTCAAAAGAAATCCCTCTATATTGCTGAACAAATTAATTCCAAAGACTTTAATTTAAAAAAATTGAATAAATAATTGAAATTATTTTTATTTATTCTTAACAGAAGAAAAAAAAACAGGTGTTAGTGTAAATCTTTAGATATAAAAAAGATTCTTTATTGATTAATTTTCCAAACCACCAGTTTTACTCATCCTTTAACTCCCTAGCTGTAATTATGCTTTGCATCACCTTCAAAGAATACTAGCTTTTTTAATTCTACTAATACATTCATTACTTTCATCATCAAGAACAACAATGGCTTAATAGATAAACCTTTCTTCAACATTATTTTAATATGTTCATATCAAAAGCTGTCTTTAACGTTCTTCTCTACAGTAATATTTCAACAGTACCTTTATTAAATGATAAATGACAGTTTTAGTTATCATAGAGTTGAACAATGTCTTTTGGACCACATTTAGTTTTTAAACAAAATCCCACAGCTCTAAATGTGCTGAAAACTAAAGATGTAACACTTAAAATACACTAGATGATAGATTGTTTTCCTTCTCCTTTTCAAACTAACCCCAGAGGTCTGGAAAAAAAGATAAAGGCCAAGTCTAAATCATCATGCAGAGGTATCTGTAGCAGTAATATACATGTCTATTGTGGGAAAGCAGTGGGAAGCGTAGTAACTGCAAGCTTACTCATGGAAAGCCAGGGCTTATTAGAACAGGTGCAGTGCCACACAAATCCCTTTCAGATCCCAGGTGATCAGTAGTGCTTTGTATGAGCAGTTACAGGCAGCATGAGGTCAAAGATCTTTACAGCATCTCCACTGCAAAATATCTTCTTCACCGCCTACATTTAATTTCCCTACTGAGCAATATTTTGCCAAGCAGAAGAACATTCTATTCAGCTAGAATCTTGACTAATCAATTCCTCTTTTTTTTTTTTTTCCTGGTCACCAGAGATATTTTTTTTAACTCAGCTTTCTGGAAAAACTGCAGAAGCATAATCACATCATATCGGGCATGTATGTCTAATTTCAGAAACACGTATTCTCCCATGCATGGAGACAATATAGCCTTGAACTCAGTGAAAATGTGCACACACTTTGTCTTGAAAAATAAGTTAAAAAGCATTATTTGCAAAGTATTCTTCCTCCTTTTCAGTAAATACATTCCTTCACTGATGCTTCTTTAGCACTGCAGTTTTTATTTATGACTGTAAAAGTATGCTCTTTAGATAATGAGTAGTCATGTCATATCTTACCAAATCATTTCAGGTAGGTATGATCAAAAGAGGTCCTCAAGAGTAGCTGTTTCAGAAATTCATACAATTTGTCTGATGTTACCTTCCACATTTGTTTTCTTCTCAAACACCCTCTAATGACTTTTTAATCTTAACTTACTTGGTGAAAACATTTGAACTAATCTCTCAGATCTAATGTATACCCTCATTCGGTGTTAATTTGAAAGAGAGCTTCTTGCTATTACTGGGACAACCTGAACTCCTACTGAATAGAAACTATTATCTAGTTGGCATGAAACAGAATGGCATAATTTAGTCTTCAGACAGACTACCACAAACTCCACAGCACTTGGAACTGTAAAATACAATTAAAATCAAACTCACATATCAGAAGATCAGCCTTTTCAACCTAACCCAAGACTAGTGAATTGTAGAGATAACAACTGTTACTGAGTACCATAAAAGACAGTTTATAGTTGGGTTGACTGAGACAGTGCCGTACGTTAGTCACAATTAATAGTGACCTAGCACACTACATAGCAGTGATTGCTAGAGTTGTACGTTGACACTTGTTTAGTCTGGCAACCGGTGACACTGGCTGTAATACTGTAGAGTTCTCATGAGTATAAAATGTATTATTTGATCAGGTAGCACGTCCATCACTGCCCAGCCATCGTCATCAGGCTGCGCGCTTCTGCCACGGGCAATCATTCAGGTAAAGCACACGTGTTGCCTGACTGAGTGAGCAGTGCATGCTGTGCTTCTGTGCTGACTCCAATCGGTAAATCAGGCAGATTCTGATCAGGGACAATTAGAATCAAGCTGAAAGCTCATTTCACTTTTCCCTGCAGTATAGTAGCGTTACGCAAAATCATCTGCCCAAACGTTAGCTGTAGTTTATAACAGTTCCTCCTGATGACCTTCACAATTTGCCTTTCCAGGCAAATTTTCTACATACCTCAAAAACTCTGGCCTTGATTTATGCCAAAAATGGCATCATTTACTCACATCTCAAATTTATATTATGTGAGATAGAACTTCGTAAGTCAGCACATTCTTATTTCTGTAGCAACAATACTGAATCAAATTGTTTTGTTTTTTTCCTTTGACACCAAAATTTGTATGTGGACATTTTGATAATGGGACTCTTGGCTGGTCTAACACCTTTTATGAGAAAATTTGATTCTAAAATATTTTCAGAAAAATTAATTATTTTTCTCTTACTTCTAATGTTATGGAAAAAAATAGAGCTAAACATCCCATAATGTAAAATTAATTTGCTTGGAAAATAACTGAATATTTAACTCAAAGTATTTCAGAGCTACTCATACACTTCCTATTCTACAAACCATGCGCTCAAGCCTATAGACACTTAAGAACATCTCTAGCAGTAGACCCATGGGTGATATCTGTCACTTTCTTGGAAGAACTGAAATTTATTTAAATGACTAATTGAAGTGACTAACTTTTACTGATTCATACATGATCAAATTTTTGCACAAACCAGTGCTAATTACTGGAAAAGCAAAATTAAATTGCTATAACCAACAAAAGAACAATTATTGAGAAGTTACGTGGGCATTTAGCTTCCCATCAAATATGCTAGTTCCAGATTTAACCATATTTGAGTATGTAACCTAGCATGTGCTATATTATTTGCATAACAATAAATAACTTTAAAATAAATATATATTTTTAAGTTTGAAGACAACTGTAACAGATATTCCTGTGGTTACTGCAAATTAAAATACTGTTTCATAGAAATACTTAGAAGTTAATTTATGATATGGGCTTTAATGAGGCATTAATTTATTTCAAAATTATTTTGCAAACATATTTTTAATGTTTAGTCACCATAGCTTTAAAAAAAACAACAACCGAGGGAGAAAGAAAACAAATTTTGATTCATTCTCAGATTCCTAAATAGTCTAACAAGTAATTAAAAAAGGAAGCCTATCTCTGAAGTAATTGAGAATTATGCCAGAGAGATAGGATACTTCTATCCACATCCTCGCAAAATATTCTTATGTAAACATGAAGAGCCACTGCTATTTCTAAACCTCAAGAATACAGAAGACTTGCTTAATGTTCTAGTAAGGAAAGTGTTCATGCTGTGGAATTGCAGCAGCTCACGTCTCCAATTAAAGAATGGAAATCAATAACAACTATTAAAAAATTGTATTATGAAGGTTCCTAAAAATACTTTGCAATGCAGCCTTTTACTCCAAAAGTTCAAGAAAAATAAAATTGTTGATAAAACTATGGGTTTATTCTGGTCGTACTCATTAAGAATATGAAATATTTTTGCCATATTCTTACATTATGAATTTAGAACCAATATCATGTAGCGAGTAACGCTCATTAAAACCCCCAACAGGTACTGTGAACTTAGCTTTCAACTCTGTGAATAATGGGTAAGCTTAGAGGTAGACACTGTAAACAACAAACATTGGGAAAAACATAGTCAAACTGTACTGCGTACTGTAGTGTTTTGGTTGGAAACAGTTTTAAAATTCTAATGCCATCCTCTGGAAGGTATTAAGACCATTAGTAGCCAATTTTATTACTACTGTTTTTATCAAGTATTACTACCATATCTCAAATAATAAACCACAGCTGTCCACTATACTATAATTAATACAATATCAAACCGATTACAGTCAGGATGCAGAGGTAATACATGGGCTCATTAGTTTCCTGAGGAGACAATTAAGGACTTGTAAAAATTATTTGTTGCAAAAGTTATGTGAAGCTCATAATCTAGAAGACTTACAAATCCACATATTTACAAATATAATGATCCATACAAAAGACAATCGATCCCAGCTGTCTTTGAAAAGGTAGCTCTAGGGACTGACTTCTAAGGTACTTTCAATTTGTTGAATACATCCCTACTTCCTGATACTTCCTCTGGAATCTTGTCTGTTCATTCTAGTACAAGATTATCTCACTTCACCTGTGTCTGAAACAATGGTAATGTACGTATCTTGCTGCAGAAAATTAACTTTTCTTGCTCTTCATTTTCATCTAATAAAATCTCTACAGCACAGTATGAATATTTTCGGTTAATATAACAGTAAAAAGTAACTAAAATGTGAAAGCACCCTTGTATATGATGGACACTAACTTGACATCTTAAGCAGCTTTTCATAAGAAAACCCTCATCTAGCAAAGCAACCAGTCATTCATCTTGCCAATCACAGTGTCACTCCTGAACAAATCAGACTTAACATTTTCATTATCACACTCCCACTATGTTTTCCTCAAGGCTAGGAAGTTATTAAATTGTATCAACATTTTCATCCATGCTCTGACTAAAATAATTCAGCTGCGCAGTGTCACAACTTCCATCAAGATGGGTAGAAATTTCATATTCAAGTGTTTAAAAAAGAATCTGTGATGAAACAGCATTGAACATATTTTATGCTTGTGTCTCCACTTTATGAAAGTATAATTTTAGCACCTATGTTTGTTGGTGGGTTTGGCTTATTACTAGCTACAGTAGCTACACTTATAGTGTGCTAGACCTTCAAATACCTTCTTTCAAGAGAGAGGTTTGACCTCCTCTCCTTTTAATCAGAGAATAATTTTTATTTTAATTTAGGATATTTATCCTGTACTGCATTATTTTCAGTGGAAAGATTCCCTCTTAATAAAAACTCTTGTGTCTTTATGGAGGATAATCTTGTCCCTCATGAAGGCCATGCAAGTTCTGTTACTGATTCCAGTATCACATCCAACATGCAGTCCCTTTGGATTGCCTTATTGTTCATAAGCTTTGAAATGCATGAAGCTTTGTTATATCTGCAGCAATGGAACTACCGAAAAATTCTACCTCTGGTCTATAGTTTTTCATCTATACCTTCTCTTCAATTCACATCAAAGATCTCATACCTTACATCTGTTAGTACAGCAAATGAGTAAACAATATGAATGCACTGCACACTTTGGAAAACCAAGCAGCAATAAAGTATCCACAACACAAACAGCAACATCTGAATGGGATGATCAAATATTAGCTCAGAAAGTTTTATTTCCTAGCCACACTTAATATTTTTGACTGTGAAATCTTCACTGTGATAAGTATTTCACTTTAATAGTACACTTTGAATAGTAAGCAAGCAAATGAATTATTTAAACTTGACTGCAAAATGATCACGAATTTCTCTTTCATCTTTGAAGCTTTCAAATATGAGGTAGAAGCACCATCAGATTTAGGCAACCTCATTACTTCAAATTGTATTCTTAGGAACAAATCTGTCTTTAGAAAAGGATTACATTTACATGTAAAATCAATTAATTCAGCAAGTAAGATCTATTACATCTTCTCTCTTTAAGAAACTGTATATTATTGGATTCACTTTGTTATTCACTAGTGTCTGTAGAATATCAGATGCCTGCAGTTTTAAAATGCTACCCTTATTTTCAGGACAGCTACTGTTTTCCCTAGGAAAATAAGTATTTGTACAAAAGCTTTACTTAATTATTTGCCATACAGGTAGTAATATTAAAGAGTTTAAAAACCTTAAGGGACAATAAACATTTATTCTAGCCCTCTGCCTAAAAGCAATGATTGTACAGTAACAGTTTCAAATGCAAGATGTAAATATTTCTTTCAAACGTTGAAAAGCTGATGCTTCTCTTCCATTTCATGAAATAACTGAAACCAAAAAAGGAAGCATCAGGATCTTATTCATAGCAGTTTCTGACGGCAGGTATTCCCTGGCACAGATGAAATTCACACTAATGGATCAGAATGGAGAGGACTCTTGCCATTCTCTTCCTGGTTCACTTAGGTGAAGTCACCGAGATATCTGCTGGGAATCCAATGACTACTCCTGCATAGAGTGATGTTCCCACTGAACACAGAAGTCCTAGAGTTCACTTAAATCTAATACTCAGACTTAAAAAGGGATTTAGCAGTAGTCTTCAGGGGAAATGTTGGATCAGAAAAAGGAAATAAAATATCTTCTATAGGATTTACATAAAATTTAAGTGTGGTAGAGCTTTTACACAGGAAAGCTTACTTTTAGGATGGATTCACCCTAACCCTAAAGAGCCTAAGAAGTCACTGCCACTGCATGCTATATATGAGATGTGATCATGTACAGATGTAGTCATTTTACCTGTTTTTCCTAAGCAAACCTTGCAGGATTAACACCATGAGTGAACTAGAGTTACTCCTAGTTTACACTTTAAAAATAAAACAAAGCAAAACAAAAAACCCATCACAAGGTTTTCAAAATAAAAAACCCTAAAACATTATCTATTATATTGTTCTGGCAGATGTTAACAAACATTTTTGCTAGACTTGCTGCCATTAAATTCGATTTGTGCTATGNAACCACGTCCCTAAGTACCATATCTAACCTTTCCTTAAACACCCTCAGGGACGGTGACTCCACCACCTCCCTGGGCAACCCGTTCCAATGCCCGACCACCCTTTCTGAGAAGAAATTTCTCCTCATCTCCAACCTGAACCTCCCCTGGCGCAACTTGCAGCCATTTCCCCTTGTCCTGTCACTAGTTATCTGCGAGAAGAGGCCAACCCCCAGCTCACCACAACTCCCTTTCAGGTAGTTGTAGAGGGCAATAAGGTCTGCCCTGAGCCTCCTCTTCTCCAGACTAAACAAGCCCAGTTCCTTCAGCCGCTCCTCATAAGACCTGTGCTCCAGACCCTTCACCAGTTTCGTTGCCCTTCTCTGGACACGCTCCAGGGCTTCGATATCTTTCTTGTGGTGAGGGGCCCAAAACTGGACACAGTACTCGAGGTAAAGTGGAAGTGATGCTTCTTTATTTGAAAAGACCTGAGGAGCTAAAGAATAAAGTAAAAAGACTGTCTGTTATGGTTCAGACCAAAGATCAACAGACACAGCCCAAAATCCTGTCTCTGACAGCAAATTGAAGGTGAAGCTTAGGGAAAATGACAAAACAGGTGGTTATAATGCAGTTTTTGTTCTCCTTAGCTTTTAGCAGTCAGCAGTTTAAAAGATATTCTAGCAATGCAAGATATTCTAGCAATGCAAGAACTTATATTACCAAATTCTTGGCTGTTGTATCTGTTGTTCAGCATAGAATGGTTTGGGTTGGAAGGGACCACAAGGATCATCTAGTTCCAGCCCCCCACCACCACAGGCAGGGAGACCCTACACTAGACCAGGTTGCCCAAAGCCCCATCCAACCTGGTCTTGAACACTACCAGGGATGGGGCCTCCACAGCTTCTCTGGGCAACCTGTTCCAGTGCCTCATCACCCTCACAGGGAAGTATTTCTTTCTAATGTCCAATCTAAATCTCCCCTCTTTTAGTTTATACCCACTACCCCTTGTCAGGATTAGGAATATATTGTTTGGATTTAGGTCATAAAAGTTAGGTCCTGTTTGAGTCAATTACTGTAAATATGTACAAAGAAATCTAAAAATAGATGAACAGGTCCTTTAGGAGAATAGGCAGGATGAAATACTGAAAGAAAAAAAAAATGCTGACAGAACAGACATTGAAAAAGTGTCCTGCATTTCTACTTTTTTGCAACTTTAAATGCTCAAACAGTATCCAAGACTACAATTTCATCAAAATTTATGCATCAAAGTTCCTTCCTTTAGCTTGGGCTTTATAATTTCTATATTTCATCCATATCGCACAGCCTAATTATATAATTAACCCTTGTAAGACACAGGCTATTACATAATCTCAGGTGTAACACAGACATAATCATTAACATTTCTATCTGTCCTGAATAACGTTTCTTATCAGTAATTTCTTTTCAGGGCCTGTAGCCAAAGGAATAGAAGTATTATGAAGGCAGGCAGACAGAGATCATAAGTGTGGGTCTGATATGTGCAGTGTTTTATGATAAAACTCGAACACATACTTATTTTGGAAGACCATATTTATATTTTTCTTCAGATTTATCTAACAGCCTGCTCTTGGGAAGTTGCTACTGTTGTCAGAATAAGATGGCAAAAATAGGACTGTTAGGGCAGCAAGCAACACTTATTTCCAAGGGTTATGTTATACAAAATATGTCTTGCTGAGGAGCAGCTAAAGCACAAGGCTTGACAACTGACTATCGCCACTACAATAGGCTGTAACTGTGATTGCAAGGGTTGGTTCTGCACTATTTTAAGAGGAACGGCACTCTCTATCACTAATGGGTAGTTATATGTGTACTCATATCATCTGGTTTAGTTTTGCAGACTGGATTTTATTACAGACACCTTCTGTCACTACAGTGGATCACTGCCAGTCTAAACCATTGATCCTGCAGTCAGTATCCGACTCCTGCTGCAATGCAACTGATAAAAGTTTCCCTGGCTCAGGTTTTCTTTCAGGCTGAAGAAAGTAGGCCATGCTGGAAGGCAGCCATAGTATTTGAGCTGTAGAGATGCACATCTGTAGTTCCAATTTTCCCAACAAAATTTATTATAACAAAGTTTAAAAGCATAAAAGTATTAAACCAAATGCAATAAAGACTGGGAATGTCAGTCTGGCATGGTGTTCATGTAATTTGTCAGACTAGTCAGAATGGTGAGCTACTGTATTTCAGTTTCAATATACTATTTTTCCATGAGAGATGGTGGATTCTGATAAATGAAAAATGAAATAGTTCAACGCCGTTCATTAATTATTTTTTAAATATTCATAAATTTACATATGCAGATTCCAAACCCACAAAGACTGACAAAGTCTTAATTCTTAAAATTAGAAATTGCAAGCTGTCTTATTGATACAGAGAGAAACACATGTCTAAAGGTAATTTTAGCCTGGTAAAGGTTACAAATTATCAATTAATTGTTTAAAGGACATTATTTCTGTGCTACTTACCATTATTCCTGTTTCTCAGATTCTTATGTCTGAAGAAAATAAGGGGAAAGAGGTATCTACAAGATGATACCAGGTGAAAATCTGAAATGTAGTCTTACAAAAGGACCCAATGCCAAGGAGTCTGGAAAAGGGTTGCTGAATTTGGTGCATCATTTATAACGGATCAGCTTTGTGCAACCTGAACCTTTACACAGTGTAGCAAATGACTGCAACTAGCTTATACCACAATATCTTAGAGGGATAAAGGATGCAAAATTTATTTGACACAGGAAAAGAAGTTGGACACCTACCTTACCCTCCCCTATGCAGGAGAAGAACGGAGAAAAAGGGAGAAGGGAGAATGTGATGTTGCAATAAGATGCCATGGGCTGATGACTTTTCTAGCTGCCCTTCTTTTTCTTTTGTTTTTGTCTTTCTGCAGTTCTTCATAAATAAATGTATTATTGTTAAGGTACCTTACTTTCACACACTGTTACCTCAACAGCTATTACAAATATTTTAATTACAATCTCAAAATATTTTGGGCAGTTTTCTTCAAAGCAGAAACTAACAAGCTCCATTTACACAAAATTAAACAAAAAGACCCCACTGGATGTATAGAATTTGCCATGGAAAGTGTTTCAACATGACAAAACTGTATCTCCAGCTCTCTTGCTTGTGATGACAATCTTTAAAATATCATTTGAAACTAAGCCAGAGATTAATTTTGAAAGGTGAGCATCTGACCCACTAATAGCAAAACTAGAAACTAAAGTAGTAATATCATTAACTACACCTAACTACTGCCAAAAAAAATGTTAAAATTTTAAGACAATCACTGAAGACCTCTGATTTCCTAATGCCTAAAGGTCCAAATGAATTTTGCTACTAAACAGGTCCCAGTTTCCTCCCAGGATTGTCTAATTAAGCAGTAGTCAAAAGTCAACAGCTCACATGGGGAAAAAATAAAATATTTTTTTAAAAAAAAAGTCACAATAATGGCAACACACATAGAAATGCCAAATTATTGCACGGACTACATACTGATCCTTTTTGCAATTACATTCATGTTAAGTATCCTGTTTACAGGGTTAAGTAAAGCTGACAGAATTTGCACTCCGTTGCCTCAGAGTATGACAACATCCAAAACCATGACATGAAGTTTTAGACTCATATTTAGTGCATCATTCTGCAATATAAATAAGTGCAATTGGAATATACCACAAAATAAGTGTAAATAGTAATTGCATCTGCTCTGAGTAATATATTTATTAATTATAGTGTTACTAAAGAGTGTAAACAGTGAATCTGTTTCAAAGGCATTTGTATATTTTTTAAAATTCTACCTAGTAACTGTAACAATGTACAAAAAGCTCTGATCTAAGTTCAGTAATGAAATTGCATTGACAGATTTTTTGCCCAGTGCTTATCAGTCAGGTAACAAACAAGATTAACATTTTTTAAATATTTATGAGTCCGGAAAAAAAAGGAACTGTGCTCACACAGAATGTATCACTTCTTTTAAAGAACTTAACGTTCCTTGATTTCAGTAAGAGAAATTTGACAAGGCTGACAAGGGAGGAAAGCAGGTGGGCAGGAAATCTTGATTCACAGCTCTGTCAATTCATACTCAACAACGTTGTTATGGGGCTGAATAAGTGACAGTTCAGGATATTTTAAATAAACACCTCCATTGACTGTTGAAAACTATTTTTTCTCCTCTACAGCAAAATCTTTAAATTTCCTGTGAAGAAGTTGTCAGATTTTTCCACCTGCTATCAGAAAGAGCAAAAAGTCAAGCTCTAGCAAGTTTTGAAGCAGGTGTAATTATTTTTCTTTCTTTTTTTTTTTTTTTTTTTTCCACAGCACTTACACAGGCTGCAGTGTTAGAAGATGGCTCTGTAACAGAGTAATGGGTATCCACCACTGTGTGCTGCACTCCTGGTTCACTCTCATGAGCAACACAAGCACCAGCAGAGAACATAGATGCTTATGTTTCAGAAACAGAACTTTCTACTCATTGAGCTAAATGATACTCTCTGTTGACTGCTACGTGCTTTTTGCAGGTTGGCATTTACAAAAAAAAAAAAAAGAATGAATCAAGGGAGAAAAAAGAAAGAAAGAAAAAAACCCACTTTACCAATACAAAGACAAACAACCTATCAGAGCATAACTGTCTAACATAACAGTCTCTAAATACAAGCAGAAATAATTTACCTAAAACTAATAGCCTTCAAACACAAGAAAAAAACCCACAATTCAATAAACTCCTGGGAGGATAAAAATCTAAAACAATCCTAAATGCCTCCCCCGCTTCCCCACTCCCAACACCACCAAAACCAAAACTTCTCTACTTTGGGTCAAGTCTATAATCATTGAAGCTTCTTCTTTCAGGACTGCCAAACATGAGGCATTAAGACAAAAATTACAGCCTATTCAGTCTGGTCATGAAATACCTCTAAAGCTAAAATTTTAGTGATAGGGAAAAAAAGGGGAAAAAGGTAGAGGGAGAAAAGGATAAAAAGGGTTGGCTTTGTTTGGGTTTTTGGGGAGAGGAAAGGTGGTGGAGTTTGGCAGATGGGAAGAGGTGACCTTTCACATATTCCAGCCAGTATTATCAGCACCAGAGTGAATGCAGTACACAAGGGCATCCATAATGAGTTTTATTTTCTCGGGCAGGTGCACATACATACATTAGACACTTCAGACAGTTCTATACCACAGCTAGAAAGATCACCGAAACTAGAGAAGCTGCCTGAAATATTTCCTCATATCACTGTTCTCGCTATGATTGAACTGTATAGATGTGGATAAGGGCCAGCACAAGGTTCATAGAACCAAATCCTGAAGTGAGCTTGGGAGGTTTACAGGCCTCATTCTGATCTCTTTCATATCTGCTGTTCAGTACATTTAAAAAATAATGTAACAATTTGACCTAAGTTCTTTAAACATATGTACAATTTGTAATGCTGGCTTTAAGTGAAATTAGGAGAAATTTGGTTTAAAGCACATCAGTAATACCTATGACTTCTCTACTTTGCACTATTTCCCTGCTTCTTTCCTGAATTTCTCTGCACCTTCCCTAGCCAAACCTTGCCAGTGTTTTCAAAATTGATTGGGTCAAGCTCCATGATAAAACTAAAGGTGACTAATGTTTATCTTGGAAGATGCAGCTATATCAGAGCAAATCTAAACACTCCTAAGTGCTTAACGGGATTCCTGTTGCCAATGCTGAGCACAGAAACTTCACTGTTGTCACACCTACTCCAAGCATCACCCTGCCATTGGACAAAACCTCCGTATGACAATGAGAAGTAGAAGAATGAAACAGAACGATCTACATTTTCCTCTGGAAACAGAGATTTTACTAAAATAAATACATTGGGCACCTTTACATAGCAGCATTCCTAGTTTATCCTCCACTTACCCTTATCTTGTAATCCTTTTTTTTTCCCTTACTCAACATTGATATAGGCTATTATTTCCATCAGTATTTCTCAGCTTTGAAAAGTTAAATCTGCTTGAATAGGAACTGCAAAGGGTCACTAAATAGTCACAGATGAGAGCTTACTTGTGTACTCCACACTTGCACTGCAATGCTGCATCCATGCAAGCAATGACACTGATCTTGTCTTTAGTTAAAATGGTGCTGATGAGAGACTGAGTCACTCTGTGTCTCTTTTGGTCTCACATGACGTAATCTCTTCTTCCTGCCACTCAAAACTTCTGGCTGATTTGGATTTCAGCATGGAGAATTCTACCTTCTCTCCATGCTCCTCCTTGCAAGGATACATCTGTCTTAATGATAAAATGTAGAAAGAGCTTTCTGAACTTAGATTCAGCACCTGAGAATAGGATGCATCTGTCATATTGCTCTGTTTTCCCTCACAAATGAGTAAGCATCACCATAAGAATTTTTCAAATAATAAAGGGGAAGGTTAGATTCTTTGCATTCTCAGCATTTTTCTGGGAGGCAAAAGCAATTAGTGTAAAGGCTGGAAGTACATACAAGTATGCCATTAATTGTACAGTTCTGATACTCTCAATTAATACCATCTTTCTGAACTAGTCCCTCTGACTTCATTTGGGCTTACTCTTAGCAAGCTATCATGCCAGAATTCATACTTCACAATATAGAACACTGCCTTAATATATGTACAATGAAAATATTAAAACATAGAAAAGCACTAAAGAAATGAGGAAAGCTATTTTGTTATTACTTAGAAACATCATATAAAGAAAATGTAAATGCATTTAATACACACAATGTAATATCTATTTCAGATTTTTTTTGAGGTGTCGTATATCCTGAAGTCATAAGTTTCAAGGCCAGTAACAGGCCAAAAAAAGTGACTTGACAGAAGATACCTTATGCTATAAGCTAACAACTACCTCCTCTAAGATTACAGTAAAGACATAAAAATTATTTTAAATAAAAATGTCTATTCTATAGAATATCAGCCCTGCTATGATACTAGCGCCATCATAATAGGATGAAATCTATGAACTACTTTGGATTTAAATGGAATAGAGTGGATAAATTATAATAAAAGAGTAAGCGCTTCCAGGGAGAAAACTCAACAGCTTAATTCTGTGCAGAGTTTTCCAGCTGAAGTTCTTCTGCCAGCCACACATCTAGTATTCCTGCTATCTCAGCACTGTCTCCCTTGCTTCAAGTTGATTCCCTACCTGAATTGTTGCTTCAAACTGTTTCGTAGCTTTGGATGCAGTCACAGGGTTCTCTCACTCTTGGACACAATCCCTTTTGTAGTTTTTTCACTTACAAGCCAAAATTTCTATGGTAGACTGGAACATAATTCTATTCTTTTCTGAAAAATGCCAGTGGGACCCCAAGAACAAAGCAGCTTTTTAGTCTTTAGACCAAAATTACTTATTAAAAGCATTAACAAGAAAAATAATCATGTAAAAAATTAATAAGTGAATAAACGGTACATCTAGCTTACAAAGTTTTGAACAGTCTTTAACATGGAGATTCTGACCTATGTAGGCTTTTTATTGACATGTCATAACCTCTACAGTCTGTATAATTTGCACTAGTCTCTCAACTGTCTAATCACATAATTTTCTTAAGTTGCCCTTGTGCAAACGTCTTCGTATTTATGGTTTGCTTCCAATCCCTGATTTAGTCAGAAAAAGGCTTTCTTGGATGCTGAATAAAGGTTCCAAAAAGCTAATGTTTTCTCTCACCATGAAACTGCTATTTTCTCACCTTTCCCCCTTGCAATCACTTCTCTGTTGCTTCCCATGACCCACTATAATGCGTTGCAACAATCCAAGAAAAAAATATAAAATCTAGGATGCAATAAACTCATCCTACTAATCAAAAAACTGGAGTGCTCGGAATTAAATCTTGCTTCTTGAAAATCTGACTCTTACACCTCTGTGCATTTGTGTTTACTTCTGTGTAAAGTAAGGGTGCATACAATATTCCTGGATATAAGACAAAATATAAGAAATATTTCTGGTTTACATTTAGGTCTTGAGGAGAAAAGCATAAAATAACTTTATCCAAATATACTCATAAAGTAGATTCAGCTTGGTTAATGGAGAGCTACACTGTTTTGGGCAAATGCTGGAAAAAAACATTGCCAGACTTGCTGCTGCAACTGCATCCAAAGTATTTGAGAAAGCCTGACAAACAGCATCAGGATGACTCTTCCCCCTCTTGCTTTGGTGGAATGATGGTGGTAGAAAGTTGCATTGTCTGACAACTCCTTTTTTTTAATCACCAAGCAAGAAAAGTGCCTGTACATTGCCTTTCAGAACAGGTGTGGATTGCAGAGATCTTATTTATCCCATTCTGTTGCTTTTCTCCCATTCACTCTTCATCTAGGACATCAGACAACACATACAAATATACAAGCACATTAGCTCTTTGTTGGCCTGCCTTGCAAAAGAAACCACAATAAATGGCCCAATAAATTAATCAAATAAAAGCCTTATTTTGCTGAAGTCTGGATGAAGACTTGCATTAGCATTTAAAAGAAATAAGGGAAAGATTGGGTTAAAGGACCAAGTTGACATAGAATTCCTTCAATTCCTCTTCACTTTCAATGGACTACAATTCCTAGGCCTTACGAGTACTTCAAAAGGGATATATGTTGTGTTATGAAAGCAAAACAAAATTCTGAACTAATTTCAGTGCTCATAAAATATTGATACAGACTAAAAATTAATTTTAGTGAACTTTTAGTCTCGTAAATGACTCAGGCTTTTCTATGAGCAGGTCTTGTGCATGTGCTATGCCAAGCATAACTCGATCATCTCTGATAAGTGATATAAATAACAAATGCTACTACAAATAATCTCCATATTTCAATTTAAAGTTGATTTCTTTAAAAAAAATACTGGATAAATGATAGCCTCATATCCTTTTCCATATTTATGTTTTTTCCAATATTTCTTTGTGTCACCTGACAAATATCAATGTCAAATGTCATCATGCATAAAGAGAGTTTCTGGTACTGTTCATATTTTGCGTGGTTCTCATTGGAGTTGCCTTCCCTAGTTCTATAAAATCAATTGCAGGCTTGAAACATTCGGAAGAGACCACAAGGAAAGCAACCATTTTGACAAATATTTAACTTGGTGAAACTTTCTTCACTCTTCAAATTCAAGAAGGGAAAAAGAAAGCAATTAAAACAGCACAGTGGAGGAAGAGCTGTTACAAAGCATTTACGACGATGTTTATGAAACATCTACTGCAAGTTTCACCTGAGGAGCTCTAAAACATTAAAAATATTAATACAATACTTATCAATGTACCTCTCAGGTGATGCTTATGTTATCTCGTATATAACGCAAAAGGACAAGAAAAGACAACTATTCCTAGAATGCTCTATCAGAGCAACGCAAGAGACAGCAATAAGTATCTTTGAAGAAAATGCAATAGCAAATGAGAAATTATGAAAGCCTTGGAAATCAGCGTATGAATGAACATGCGGGACAGCTAAGCTTCAGGATTCTGTACTTCACTTATTGGTTTTGAAGTCAAATACAGAAAAGGATCACACAAAATAAAAGATAAAAAAAATGTAAAATCTACAACATACAGAACTATGTAAAATCTCAGCAGAGCCTCGGTGAGTGTAGCAATACTGATAGCTCTTTTTTGATCTACTGCTAGACAAAACTATTGCTTGACAAGAAAGAAAAATCATTATATGGATAAAAAGCAAATTATGCATTAAACTTCACAGGTTTAAGTGAGAAAACACATAAAATCTCCCTGCAAAATCCACCTTCTCTTTGGACACTGCTGTCTGAAGGTTCTGCATTCATGAAATGCATTATTAGTAACATAAGCATACCAACAGACTAAAATAGTCACCTGTTGAGTTAAAACCTGAGTATTAGTCAGATAGTTTTGATAGGACTTTATGTATCATTCCACATGGAAAAAAAAATTGATGATAGCAGAGAATGATTTAAGCCAGTAGTGAAAGGTGTAGAATGAGCCAACAGCTCAAAGGAATTCAGAGCAACAGCAGCGAGGATAATGTAACTGCTCCTTTTGCACAAGATTTGTTTTAATAAAAGAATTCAATATTTATGTGAAGAATAGCCTCTCCTTTCCTCCTGATTACAGATTTAACGGCCTGTGTTATGCATAAGGTCAAACTAAATTAAAATTATAGTTTCTTGCTCTTAACTTTTATAAATCACTTTGAATTGATGTTTTGGTGATTACTAACTTGCCAGACCTTTATTTCTATTGCAGAAAGAAAGGGAATCTAAAATCTCAATTAGACATTCTATAAACATCAATAATATGCTCAGTAAACATTATTAAGAGGCAACCAAATGTAGGAAATTATAGAGATTATAATAGATTTCTTCATTTATGTTTTGCTTTATATTCTGAATGTAAATATAGCCTTGCAGTGCAAGAAAAATCCCATTTTTTCTGGAACCAGTAATCCAAAAAATCTTATACCTTTCAAGCTTCACAAAAGGAATAAAACAGTACATTATGTTCAAAATTAGATATAATTTATAATTACCTAATATCTTCTGAGTGTCAGTGAGGTAGGGCTATGCAAATAAATATAGAGCCGGATCAAGAAATGTTTTGATGGAAAAGACAGGATTAACCTCACACATTTACACAATGCCACATTTTATCCACACTCTCAAACTTCTGTGGATAAATGACCAGAACATTTTTTTCATCTTAAGGGGTCCACTGTGCTACACAGTAGTTGCAGTTCCAGCTCCCTCTTCTTTCTGGTGCTCGTTCACAGAGACTAGCAAAGAGGTGCAGAAATCAGCAGAGCATCAATATCTGAGCATAAATTTATTTCTAACCTGGCTTCACCATCTTCACCAGGAGCCAGGAACATGTCAGTTTGTCCAAATAACTTCATAGATTAACTATTAAAAAAGACAGATCACATTGGGCATAGGGATGTTAAACAATTGCCAAAACTATTTTCCTTCTAAAACCTAACCCAATTGCTTAGCTACATAAAAACTTCCACTGCAAATAAAATCAATAAAATGTTTAATCTGTCTAGAGGAGACAAGCTAAATTCAAATGAAAAAATAATTTAAAAAAGCAACACCTGCTACCTTATTTCTGAAATGAGATATATTTGGGTTTGGGGTGTGTTTTTTTAAAAGTGTAAAATTACAGTCTTGTGACAGCATCCAGGGGCAGCAGGAGTTCAGATCACTCAGCACGAGCACAGCTTCTTTCCAGCTTTTAAGTTTCTCACTGAATAGAACTGCTCTAGGGAAACTCAATGTGTGATAAGCAGGTGCCAGGCAAGAGTTCCCAAATGTTCTTCTGCTCTCCTGAATTATTAGTTTGGCTTTCTTCTTTTTTCTGACAGCTAGTATGGTGATCATGAAGCTGTAAGTATTCCGCACCAGGTTTCCTCACAGAAGTCTTGGTTACTGGACTGATTTATCACATTCAGCCCAAGTGCTGCCCAAAAGCTAGTAGCAGGAACGAAAGCAATTACAACAGAGGGCTGGCACTGCTTACAAAACAGCATGCAGGTTTCTTAAAGGGCTGCAAAAGAAGTTTTAAATCACCTTCAACTTTTCTTTCCTTGTCATATAGTCAACTTATTAGCAAAACTGACCAATGGCAGTAATGTGTGCAAGATGTGTACAGCTGTTTTAAACTGGAATCAGATATAGGAGCGCAAGCTAAGCTTCACAGCACCACAGATTTCGAAGGGACTGCAGTGAGGAGAAAGAAATCCAAATGGGATGATTTCCTCTCAAACTTCCTAGTTTAGTTCAGATATTTTTGAAATTCTAAACTCTTTAGCAATATCAGGAGAAAAAAAAAATAAAAATAATAATAAAAAAAAAACAAAAAAACAACCCAAACAAAAAAACCCCACCCTCCTACAGAAAATAGATGGGAAAATTTTCATGGTCACCCAGTCATTATGATGCTTAAGGAAAGTGGCTAGCTAGTCTAAAGAGAATGACACATACCCATTCCTTACAGGATAGGTATTTCAAGATTTCCGAGTAATTCATATAGAGGCATTCATACGAAGCACCAGGTTGTTAGCCAAAATCTGCAGGAGGTGCCTTTGTTAGAATTCACTCCAACTGAGTTTTCAGACACAGAAGTAATACACTTTTGATTGGGAACTGGTGGGAGCCGTAACCGCTTTCAGTAATTCAGTGCTTGAGAGGAAGTGTTGATATAATTTCATTTATATCAGTCATAATAGTTTTTATCACTTTGAAGGCATATGGAACATCCTAGACTGTTCACTAGCTCTTCTATCTGATCCAAGGAGGGATCCTGCTCCTCTTGCTGCCATTATCACCTCTTGTTTTTCTTTTTCCTTCAAGAAGGGTCAAAATTAAAGCTTCAGTTCAGAAGAGTAAAATTACTTTTGTTTTATTCTCTAGGATTTAAAATCATGCACAAAATTTGTGGATTTTGTCTATTTTTTCATTTGCAACTACGTATTTAAAAATAGTTTGTTCTACAGATACATATTTGTTCTGCAGATACATGAATTTTTTTTTTTAAAAAAATGTTTTCAGAATTGCTGATACTACAGTAAAAAAAGCTTTGATATTTAAAATCCAGAAAACTAAAAACATTTGATGACATCTCAGGCAGGTGGAACAAATTATTTGGAGAGCAGTGTTTGTCATGCAGACTGCTACAAAGCTAGTAGTTATGTAAATTAAGAGTTTTCAAGAAGAGAAGGTAGAAGACTGATTTAATTTCATATAAATTTTCTGTTCTAAATTCTAGGAATCTGTGCAAATATCTATTTTCACAGAAGTAATCGGGCCTAAGAAGACCACTTCATACAGGCCAAGCCTCATAATATACAACACAGAAATAACATCAATCTTTCATGCTGCAGACTCATCTTTCTTACATCTTGCTCCACACCAAAAGCCTAGGAGCATGAGGAGATGAGCATTACACTGCATGTCTTCAGTTCCAAACACCTTGAACAGTTTTAGAACTGCAAATATGTATGTTTAAGACAGGGACATTATTCCTGAATAAAGAATATATAGAAAATAATGGGGAGTTACAAATGACATGAGGGAGATAGTGTGGTTTTCTGTTTAAGCAGGAAATCACAAAGCAAGAAGTCTAGTTATTTCCTTATGTCAGAGTAGTCTCAAGTCTCGGTTTTCTCACCTGTGGAAGACTATAACATTAAATTGCATCAAGTACTTCTAACACCTCAGATGAAAAGCAAAGAAGTGCACAATATCATTAAAGATATCTATTCTTGACTTTGGGTTTACAAAAAGATTGTTCTATTATTTTTCTTACTATACTCGTCTTTTTTGAACACACATAATTGCACTGCTCCGTGTGATTTGGTTATGTGTAGGAGTAATGCCTAGAATAGGCTGGAGGCCTGTTTTTAAAGTACTGATTACATACGCAAACCATCGTTACAGGTATAAATGTTTGAATATAACATTCCCAGGATGTATCCATGTAATGGGTTTATTAATTTCATTACTAATAACCATAATATCCTTCAACAGACAAGATAGTCTGTGGGCTTTGCTATCGGCACTATAAAAAGACAAGCAGACAGTAGACTCCCTATCAGGTCTTTCCAGTAAACAAGTAGCTCTGTGAAGAAAGACAGAAAACTTGGTTTCTGAAGAATTCATATACTCGTCTGCTAACTTCCTGTTGGATAGACCAAATGTCTGCATATACCCTGCTTCCTTAGGAAACCAGAGTGTATCTTGGTATTTAGCTTAATTCTATTTGCTGCTGATGTAGCCCATCGTGGTAGCTTGCTTTTCCGTGGGAAAAGCATTGTTTTCCCTGTTTTAGATAGAGATAGAGGTGACACCACTGTCACTAACCTAGCCTTAGGTAGCTCACTCTCTACACAGCACATTGGAGTGTGACAGGAGTAGAACTGGGTTCAGTATTATTTCAGATGGGTTTCCATCTCTACCACATTGCGATAAAGAGCAATAGTGAGACAGATAGCCACAGAAGAACAGAAGGCATACCAAAAGACAGAGGAATGATTTATGGTATTTTCATAAGTAATGAAGTTTAGCAGCTATAAGCATATTCTTTTAAGAATATTAGTCATCAAGCTAGGTTAAAGCCAACATAAGTTACATTTTATTAGGCTGGCTCACAGCAGTAGTGTCAGCTACTGGTAATCTACAAAAATGACCTTGATACAAAGTTCAGAGTAACCCATTGCACACACAAAAAGAAACCAATTCAGGTATATTACATTTTAAATGATCACACTTAACATGGGACTGAACGAGCTTCTTTTTCAAATGGACACATTATGACAACCTTGAAAGCAGATATTCTCACTAACAGGCTTTTTATTATGTAATTTAATACAATTTATGTTTATATAGTGTCCTTCATACAAGTACGTAAAAAATAATCCTTGCAGTCAACAGTAAGTTGAAGTAAAGACAACAACAGGCAAACAGAACAACACAAAGTGACTGTCCTATGGGGAAAAGTGATGTGTTGTTAAGTAGACAGCAACAAGGAGAAATAGGAAAAAGCCCAGACTACATTGGATGAGATATTAGAACACAGATGAATAGTAAAGTGACCACATGAAATACATTATGTTCATTGTGAGTTCTGAAAACCTTTTCTTATGTTAATCCAAGGCAATCAGGGAGTCATTCAGGGAGTCAAAAAGGTTAATAAGTAATGATCCTGCAGAAGTCTTTGCAAATTACTCATATGCTAATCATGGAAGTGGACTACATATCACATCAAGCACTTAAGACACATGCAGGGCCCCTCTTGCCACTGCCTTTACAGCTTCTGTAGATACTCATAGGAATTGCAGCCATTCGGTGTAAAATGGTATTCCACCATGAGCAAGGGGAGAATTCTGAATTAATAGGGCTTTATACAAAAGAAGAGGCTCAAGTCATAAGTGGAAGGTGTGAAAAATTTGACAAATAAAGTTTATAAACTCCTACTAGCACCTCCTCCAGATCCATGCCTGCACTTTCTCATAGGACATTCTGTGCGTCTTACTAAATTTACCTATCATCCAGCTTCAATCATGTCTATCTTCAAAGTAATAAAAATTATGCCTGCACTAGTTAGCAATTCTATGCACCAGTTTAAGGTGCAAGCTTTCGTGATCAGACTATAATAACTTGTTCCAGTTACTCCTTGAGTTATAGTTATTTCTGAAACAAGTCATCTTTTCCACATTCTTTCTGGCTACAGAAGGAGATGTAACAGTAATCTTTGCGCAATGCCATTTGTAAGCTAAATTTATGTTCCAGATTTGCATGTTAAGTGCCTTGCTGGTAAAAGCAGCTCTCAAAGACAGCATGTTTATGTTTCCATTTGTGCTTAAATTTGAAAGCTAAAGCAAAGCCAAGTGAAAAAAAAACAGATTATTTTAGTTCTTTTTCTCTTAAGTCAAATATGGATTGCTTATTTTAATTATTGACTAAGCTTCCTTTCTGAGGGGAAAAAGGAACTATTAGCATTGGCAGGCTCTGCCTGGATATTGCTATTTTACACTTGTGCTCTCATCTCCACAGCTTGTACTCAGGACTACGTACACTTTTGAAAATCATAACGTTTAATGTGCTGACTACTGTCTCTGCAACACCTCAAAATCGTAACTAATTAAGTATACCCAGTTACTTGTATATTTAAAGTCCTTTATTTGGATTATTTCTGTCTTCTAAGTAGGCTTTCTGTTTGTAAAAGGAAGAGCATCACTACTAAAAGGGCTCATTTGTCACAATTTGATACTTTCTTGGTTTAACTTGAAGACATATTCTGACAGGCATTGCCAGGTTACTCTAATATAAGCAATAATGAAATAAGTATCTCTTGAGAGATTTTAGGCTTTAAACATAAATATTTACACACACACATACATATGACTAACAGGATTGTGCTCTGTATCATGCAAACTTCCATGTTTTGACCAGAAACCCATCCTACACACTTCTACTGTAACACTATTCAGCCCTCTTTTTTCCAAGTACCATTGCAATTCTATCTTTACTTTTCTTATTTTCACAGTTGCAGAAAGGTGCTTGAAAACTGGGCCTTAGAAAGTCAAATCCCAGCAATCTATGAAATTCATTTTAAACTAGTCTAGTGTACTAGTGGGTTAGGGTCACAGATACAGAGAACCTGATGGTTTCAGCCAGCAAAGTCCCCCATCATTAAACAAAATGTAAATACTATACTTCAAAAGAATGAATGTTTACATTATATTTAAATATATATTTTTAATATAATTATATTATAATAAACACAAAAAGATAAAAACTGGAACAAAAATCCGTTACACCTTGGCTGACACCACTGTAAAAGGTGCGCTTGTCTTTATTCACTCTCTCTCAAAACAAATATTTTGTGATCCAAATTTTCTCATTTCTTACCCACTAAAGTTTCTGCAGTTGATCACTGAGGGCTTTGCGCTGGCAGTGGAGGCTGCAGTGGGCAGCCAAGGCAGCAGCAGCGGAGCCCCGGAACAGGTACAGCAGCCCTGTAGGACCCTGGGGGCCAGGGAAGGAGGTATTCCCTCCCTAAACTTCCTAGCAGAACAGCTTGCTTCGAAACAGCTTCTGATGTCCATGGCTCTGGGCATGCAGACTGCTGAAAAACAGCCTAGGGTTTACCTAGCACCTTGGAAACATTTTTCTTAAAAGCCTGGCCTTGTAACAGTTTCATTTTGACAGTTATCTCTGAGATGGTTTAATATTCTCATTGTGATTTGGTGTCAAAATATGGAAGACAAGGCGAATGTAACAGGAAAGTTAAAACCAAAAACTTTTTAAAAACTGCTATACAGTTTTCTTGCAGTCTGTGCAGGGGGTTCTTTGCAACAATCATCAGAAAACTGTTAAATTGAAGCGCAGGTAGCCTGGGAGGAATACAGGGAAAGTGTATGGGAAGCCACGGAACAGGTTAGAAAGGCCAAAGCCCTGACAGAATTAAACCTGGCCAAGGAGGTTAACAGCAACAAGAAAAGTTCCTATAAATATATTAGTGACAAGAGGAAGACTAGGGATAACGTGGGTCCCCTTCAAAATCAAACAGGTGACCTGGTCACCCAGGATACAGAGAAGGCTGAGGTACTCAGTGACTTCTTTGCCTCAGTCTTCACTGGCAAGCGTTCTAGCTACACTGCACAAGTCGCAGAAGGCAAAGGCAGGGACTGGGAGAATGAAGAACCTCCCACTGTAGGAGAAGATCAGGTTTGAGAATACCTAAGGAACCTGAAGGTGCACAAGTCCATGGGACCTGATGAGGTGCATTCACGGGTCCTGAGGTAACTGGAGGATGAAGTGGCCAGACCATTGTTCATCATATTTGAAAAGTGGTAGCACTTCAGTGAAATTCCCACCGACTGGAAAAGGGGAAACGTAACCCTCATTTTCAAGAAGGGAAAGAAGGAAGACCCAGGGAACTACCAGTCAGTCAGACTCACCTCTGTGCTGGGCAAGATCATGGAGCAGATCCTCCTGCAGACTATGCTCAGGCACATGAAAAGTAAGGAGGTGATTGATGACAGTCAACA
>VWZZ01004807.1:168613-216072 GCA_013399095.1 Psophia crepitans | reverse complement strand
ACAGGAAAGCTGGAGAGGGGCTGTTTCTTAGGGAGTATAGGGACAGGACAAGGGGTAATGGGTATAAACTAAAAGAAGGGAGATTTATATTGGACATTAGGAAGAAATTCTTCCCTGTGGGGATGGCGAGGCAATGAAACAGGTTGCCCAGAGCAGCTGTGGAAGCCCAATCCCTGGCAGTGTTCAAGGCCAGGTTGGATGGGGCTTTGGGCAACCAGGTCTAGTGGAGGGTGTCCCTGGCCATGGCAGGGGGGTTGGAACTAGATGGTCCTTGTGGTCCCTTCCAACCCAAACCATTCTATGATTCTATCATTCCAAAATTTCCTCTTAACCTGACACGTGTTGCCTAATCCTACTGGGTTTGGATTTGTTTATTTGTTGTTTTGCTGATTTTTTTTTAAAAAAAAGTTGATTACCTCATGATTTAATGAAAACTTTTACCAGGTGTAGGTGCTGGTCTGCTGCCTCTGCAGTGTCTGTGAGGAGAGGTGAGGCCAGGACTGCGCCGGGTCAGACACTGCTGGTTCCAGCTGGCTCTAGTTGGCTTCGGCAGTCACACCGCAGGGCACAGCTGAGCCCCTCAGCCATGGGCAGCTGCCTCGGGGAAAGGTGCTGGTAAGAAAGGGCACAAAATACCAGGTGGTGTGGGAAAAGTGTGAGAAACTACCCTGTGAGTCCCAAGGGGAGAGTGGGCGAAGGGGAAGGGAACTCCAGCCATGCCCTGCCATGACTCCCCTGGAGAGCCGCCGCCGGTGCAGGGGGGTATCTGCCAAGGGAGCTGCGGCCTGTGGAGAGCAAACAGAGCAATGTGCCAAGGTAGTTTCCTGGAGACCTCTTTTAAATGCTTCATATTCAAATCACAAACATCCCATCCAGCTTTACAGATTTTTGGCTCTACAAAAGCAGAACTACACACTTCAGGCTGAGAAACTTGCAGTTATTTTTTCTTTTGTTTTTTCCTCAGTCTATCCTCTCTTTTACAACTTACTCTTTCCTGCTACCCTTCCTTATTGCCCTTATGTAGAAAATTATACGCAAGGGGACTAAACTATAACACGTTATTACCTATTGAAGTGCACTATGATGGACTGTCTTGCTATATCATTAAAGATGAAGATGTGGTGTTTTCTTCACATCTATAACAAATAATTTTTTAAAAAGAGTATAAAAATAATCTTGTGAGTGACCCTGCTATGATACATCCACAACAAGACCAAACCAAATTAAACAAAGTCTAGAATAAAAGAGAGTCAAAGTTGTTCTTGTTGTCAAAGAAAGATTGGTCAACAGATTGTGGTGGCCATTGCCAAAGAGGTTCAATGTCCTCTCTTTGTACCTCTTTGGTATGATACTCTGTTGTGGGAAGATGTTTCTGTCTTAGTAGTTTGCAGTCTGATTACAGTAAATTACTAAAAAGCTTCAAAAGAAGCTATACTCAGTTCTTCTCAGCTGGAAGATCAGAGAAAGTGAAGATGAATAAAATTGTAAGAACGACATAAAAAACATTGATAAATTTACATGCAAGGTATTTTTCTTTAGTACTAAATAAAGCACGTCTGTCTCCAGTGGAAGGAAATTACACTTCTTTTTTTCCCAGTAAGTGTTTTCAAGCAGTTGGTTTTTTTCAGAGAGGAATCAAAACTGTTCAAATATTTTCATTAAAATGTTTTATGTTTTGATCCCAGATTTTCATTATGTTTTGAATTTTGATTAAAATTCTAGTGAGAAAATTCTCAAAAAAGAACACGATTTTGACACTGATTTCAATATTCAATTTTAAAAAATCAGATTCGGGGCAGGGGGGTTACTTCATTATTTATTTTATATTTTCTTATTTTATGCCAGTTCCTACATGTGATTAATATCAGAATGCCATAATATGAAAAAATAAATGAAACTCCAAAAAAGTTTTGTAATTGCTATGGCAATTCAAGTGAAATTGTCAAATTATTTTTTCCTCCTTTTTTTTTAATAGCTTAAGGGTTTTTTTCTCCCCTCAAACTTTGTATTTTTGGACTATTTTGTTCTGTTTGAAACAATTCTTTTTAATAATAAATTTTGAGTTTTATCACTAGGCAGGAAGAACTGGTATTTATCTTCCACTGATAAGATTAGGAAGTCTCATTTAACACAATCTTTTCAAAGACAAGATCGTGCATTGTATTTGCCAAGAATGAGGGTAAGCCAGAAATTAATAATAAATGCATCCCATAAGTACAGAGCTTTTTAATTCAGGCTCCTCCAATTTGGAACAGAGGGTCACTCTCCTCTTACTCTGCAGAAAACCTCACTACTAGAAAAACAAGAAATCATTTTTATGTTAAACAGTGATAAGGACCTGAAAATGAATGAATAAATAAAAATAATTGCATAAATTTTCACCACAGATATAATGTTTGTTTATTACACTGCTGAATTACTATGTTTTGATTATTATTTTTTCTCCCTGGAGAAAATAATGCTTTCTCTGGAAGAGAGAATTGAGCTTTACCTGGCTTAATCTTTCTTCATACTGCAATTACAGTCTGCAACATTAGTATTGCATGACTAATCAATCAGTCAGGAGAGAAAGACCTGTTCTTGGCACGTTTAAGTTAAAATCCTGCTTTGAGCCGCCCTCTAGAAGAAACTGGCCAGGATGATTACTAGCCAACAGAGGGACTTCCAGTTGGGAGTGTGAGTAACCAGCTATGCATCTTCAATTAACTCTTCAGCTTGAAGGCATGAATATATACTAAACCTCATCAACTCTCTTGGAAAACTGTGTGAAGTTTACACAAAATCCAAGTGCTCCCTATAATTTAGCTATAAATCAAGTCCCAGGTTAAATTCTGAACTCTGCTCCAGCAAAAATAATGAACCCTGCAGGGCTCTGCTTGGTGCCAGCCTCAGGACTCAGCTGCCCACCCAAAATACAAGGGTAGTGAGGGCCTTCCTCTTCCAGTCCTTAGAGGAAGACTCCTGTGCTAGGAAGGTGGTTGCTGCTGCTGAGCTGATAACATAGCAGAGGTGAAGGGAGGAGGTGAACCCATGCCGGTGGTGGGTTTTCTTTTCCAGGTCCTGGTCTTGCTCCCTGCCCAAGGTGAGCGACATTCAGCCATAGCGCAGCACAGCAGGGAGCAGAAGCCAGGCTGACATTTCCACCCTACCAGGAGGCACCTCCTGTCCTTCACAGAGCTGCACTTTGCAGAGCCTGGGGCTCAGGACAAATGAGGGGTGCTCCAGCCCCAGCTGACAGTTATAGGATGATGCAGCTGGAGACCAAACTCTTAAATGCAGCTGAGATGCGACTTTGAGTTGCCAGAGCCTTGAGGAGGGTCTACGTCAGTTTTTTTCGTAGCGTGCTTCCCCAGAGTGGCTGAAAGGCAATTTTTATACAAATACAACTAGCATTTCAACAGAACAAACAGAAAAACAGCAAATAAGTGGGACTGATCCTATGCTGCACTGCTGCTAAGCTTACTTCCAGGTACCTCAGTGAACTTTCACACCACAGCAATTCCCATGCCATTCCCCTGCAGCTTGGCTGTCGGTACCTTCTCCCTTGTTGCCTCCCTGCACTGTGGCAAGCGCCATACTCCTCTGGGCAACCCCAGCACCAACTGCCCACCCAGGGTGATCTCCCATGCCTGCAGGATCACCTCTCTCCCAGGAGGCACAACACAAGTGCATAAAGACCAAAATGCTGTTCCTTCTGGGCAAAGTAACACCTATCCACTGGTTAACTCATGCTGATCAGCAAAAGCCAGATTTCTTGAGGAAAACTAAGATTTGCTAGAGGGAAACAACAAATCTCAGGAAAATTGCCCACCACCCACCATATGGAATTTAATAAGAGTTCAAATCCCTCCATTTTTCCTCATTCAGTAAGTAGTAGATATATTAGTTCATACTTCTTTACCATACAAATAAACAAATACACATGTATTTGCATGGAGCCGAGCAGTTTGGGACACTGGGAAATTGGTGACCTTGTTCTTTGAGTGGTTTCTGGGCATTTCTCTTTTATTCCCTCATCTATGAGCAAACACTCCTGACACAAACTCATCCCAATCAAATAATTTTCAGAGGTTGAAGAATGAGTTACAATATGTTAATTTATGAGCCTCTATTTTATAATTTCAGCACTTCATCTCAAACCTGTGGAGTATTACGTTTTCTCATTTTACCTATCTTGAAAGACAAAACTATTTTCCACATGTTTTCTTTTTCAGATTTTACCAGTAACAAAGGAAACATTTTGCTGGTGTAGACACTGTTAAAGAACAGGTGCAGTACATTACCAGAGATTTTGTTTCATAACTCAAAATTTAAACCTTCAAAAAAACATCAGTTTGTGACTGAAATGACTGTTACTAAACTTTAAATAAATACACACATTACAATCCTACTGCTGAATGTGTTGCACAGTAGTGATCAAAGATCATTTTGCCACTGCTGACAAACGGAAATAGAAGATGTCATTATATAAGCCAGTTCAAATCAGATTTATACAATAGTATTCTGTTAGTATAGCTACTCATCCAGTGTAAATAATTAAATCCTTTGACTCAAATCCTTTGATTTAAATCCTTTTAAAAATTAAATCCTATGAAGTCAAAATAGCATGAAGCATTTCTGTCTCACCTCTCTTCCTACTCTAAAAACTATCACTTCAAAAAATAGATTTCCAGAATATCACGAACAAGAGATTTTAAACTACTTCTTAAAGACCTCTCAGTAACTTCAAGTTATTTCGCGCTTTGCATGAAGACAGAACTGTAATGATTTGATGTATTCAGTATCTTCATTGTAATATTAGATTATAAAAGCAAGATGGTGATTGCAAGCCTCATTTAAGCAATATCATTGACATAATTATATAGGGTTTTTTAGCTTTTAATCTAAGACTGTGTATTTTAAGTAAAACTAAATATTACAAACAAATGCTTTTGAATTAATAATAGCCAGTAGAAAGTTTCTTACATTTTTAAAGTTACTCCAATTATTCTATCCAAACTATCAATTCTCAAAACAAAAAACTGTATCAAACTAACAAATATTTATTGAGCAATTATTTCATCATTCACTCCAGAGCAAAAACTCTCAGTTTCACTCTCACACCTTTTCTGTCAAGAAAAGCTGACATTTGCCATTCTCAAAGGAAGACAACATCCTTCATGAAAAATTGTCTTTTCTTCTAACACTACTAGTCAACCAACAACAACTTGGATCTGTATTTTAAGCCAAAATCTTAAGGGAAACTCTAGCTCCATGACTTTTCATGACAATGAAGATAAAATACTCCATATAAAACTTTTTTCCCCCTCCAAAGCCTCACATAAAACAACAAGTACTGTGAGAAAATTCTAGGACTCTTTCTCTGCAATACAGCTGCAGAAATTATTTGGTCATACATGCAGCTGAGCTAGTTTTAAAACAGCAAAGTTCAAGCAGTAGTAGTAGCCTATGTGCAGAGTGTACTATAACTATCCTTCTTATTCAGCACTTTCACTTTGCCTTGCAAATACTGAAAATATGAGGGATAAGTGATGGCAGATCCAGATTTCTAACATTTGCAAGGAATAGAATCATTAAGGTTGGAAGTGACCTCAAGGATCATCTAGTCCAACCATCCCCCCACCACCTATTACCCACTAAACCACGTCCCTAAGTACCACATCTAACCTTTCCTTAAACACCCTCAGGGATGGTGACTCCACCACCTCCCTGGGCAACCCGTTCCAATGCCCGACCACCCTTTCCGAGAAGAATTTTCTCCTCATCTCCAACCTGAACCTTCCCTGGCGCAACTTGCAGCCATTTCCCCTTGTCCTGTCACTAGTTATCTGTGAGAAGAGGCCAACCCCCAGCTCGCTACAACTTCCTTTCAGGTAGTTGTAGAGGGCAATAAGGTCTGCCCTGAGCCTCCTCTTCTCGAGACTAAACAAGCCCAGTTCCTTCAGCCGCTCCTCATAAGACCTGTGCTCCAGCCCCTTCACCAGTTTCGTTGCCCTTCTCTGGACACCCTCCAGGGCCTTGATGTCTTTCTTGTGGTGAGGGGCCCAAAGGTGAAACTTGTATCAAGGAATCTCTCAAGAGACTAATAGAATATGGGGGTTTGAGGTTGTTTTGAGCAGGTGACATTCTGATAAAGATGTAATGAAACTGCATCCATATCACCATTTTTTTTCAAGGCATATTCAGTCCAAGTAAAATCAGAGGGAAGGGAAATAGAAGACAGAAAGTGGTTTCAAGCTCCTACTGCACTGATGATATTTTGAGAATAAGAATAAATCCCATTTCTCACTGTCTTTATGCAAGGAGAATTGTCAACATAACTCCACTTGTTGCATGCTAATGAAATATTTATTAGACATTGGTTCCATGTGTATGCCTGTACAGTCTTCTAATGATAGCAAAACATTTCTATCACCTCTGAACTAAGTCTACGGTGATACAAATGTCGTAGTGTGTTATAAAACTTTCTGTACTGACACTAGGGCTATTGTTCCAATAGACTTAATGTTTTCTACAACCAAATTGACTATAATTTGAATACTATAATGTTATGATTGCTGATAGATATATATATAAAAAAGATGTTTTTAACTGTTCAAATACAACTGAATATTTGAAGATGTTGCTTTATGCAAGATTAGCAGTGGAAAACTAGTGTTGCAAGCACATCATTTAGACACAGAGTTATTTTTCCTACAGTCCCTGCAGGCTAGCCTATGAAGCTGTACAAAGCATTTTTTTGGAGACACTACCAAAGAATCTTGCCACACAACCTTTCCTTCCTTTTCCTCAAACTGGAGAATAGACCAGCGGCAAATCAATGAGTTGGGAGAAGAGGATGAAGAGCATTATCCATCATTCTTCAATAAGGCAAGCCCAAGAAAAGCCATTAATCATCCTTACTGAAACAGCTAAATCCATTTCTACTTGCAGATGGATTTACCTGAGTGCATCCAGAAAGGTATCTTTCAACTCAGCAAAAAATTAGAAGTGTGCAAGAAAGCCCTAATAATTAGCTTAACAGAAGGCTTAACTTATATTCTTATCACGCTAATGATATCATATCAATAGGCCTATATTGATTTTTATTACCTCAGGATTTGGTTTTCATTGTATAGAATTTCAGTCCTGGGCATGCCTGCTAAAAATATTGGTATAGATAAAAATTGATGGTTTTGTGGATGCCCTACTGCTACTAAAAGAAGAAAATTTGGAACAGCTTCTCAACCTGAAATTTATAGTGCCCATTAAGAGAGTGTACTTTCTATAATTACAGCTGTGGGGGAGGAGGGTTGCTGTACATCATGATGCCAGTATATCATATGGTGAAACCACCAGAAGCTATTGCAGATTTAATCATGGAGGACCTTTCCTTTCCCTTTCCGTTTCTTTTCCTTTTCCATCAAGCCCTGCAGGAATCCCTGTTCAATTTTTTGTTCTGTTTTAGTGGAGATGATCCAGCTTTGAAGAAACATGTTAAATATAGTCAAATTTCACCAGATGATAACATGTACTGTGGTCAAACTCAGTAAGAATGTGTAGAATGCATTAGTGACTTAGTGCACTGTAGGCTTATTTTGGATGAAGATTTGTCTTGCATTATGCATTTGAGATCTCAGCTGATGTACTAAAAATATTTGAGTATTTAATGGAACAGAGGTTGAAGTCACATGCCAAGGCACAATTTAGAGCACTGCACTTGCAACATGGGTACAGGTTATGCCACTAGTTTCTTCTCTTTGCCTGCCTGTAGGATTGGCACCTGTGTGAATTTGGTTGCCAGCCACTAAAGATGCAGTGTGGACACACAGTCTTGGAGCCCTAGCAAGTTGTAGTAAATAAAAGTTGTAGAGATGCACCATCAATTTGGCTGCACTGGCCTTTGATGTAGAAGTAATCAGACTGTACTAAATTTGAAAACCCACAATCTCTAACTCCTAGTTGGTTTTGCTCCAAGTAGTAGTAAGGCCAGCTCCAGGAGTGCTGATATATGCCAGCACACTTGTAAATGAAGTACTGGGAAGCACTAGAGAGTGGTGGTGGTAAGTTCAGAACCCGGTAGGATTTCCAAAGGCAACAGTCAGCAGGCACTAGTGTAACCTCATCCACTGAGAGTCACTGATCACCTTCAAGGATAGTATTGGGGTCTTTGTATATCTGTAACCAGAGACCACCACATCCACAATTTCCACTTTTCATGCTGTCAGATCCCTTTCTCACTTGCAAGCTCTAGATGAACATGGCAATATTGGAGATACTCATCAGAAGAGTAATTGTAAAAGAAAGTAAAGTTAAGATGCCTTCTTACTGGTGTCAAATTGAAATAATTTTGATTATAAACTAATGGAATAAAGTCAGCATGACTTATTCTGTGCTTCTCATTTCAACCCAAGAAGTAAAGCTTTTCTGTGAATGCTACTCATGATGTATTACAGTATTATATGTACATGGAACACAGTATGAAATGCTTTATAGCAGTATGTAGTTCATATTTTAACCTTTCTGATATCTGAACAACTCAGAACTGATATGACATGTGTACATGATCACAGAAATAAGCATTATTTAAAAAAAAATACAGGTCATGCTTAATTTTCACTTCTTATTGCGATTTAGAAACTTGGAAATACCAGATCTGCTATGAAATGGAAGCTTCATTTATGGTTTAGATACTGGAGTAAGTGAAGAACACAAAAATTTATTTTAGAAAAGAAGTAGGGGAGAAGCCCTCATTAGGTCCAAGAAGCAGTTCTGATAATCTGTCTTTAACAATTTACCTGCAGATGTAGAGTGCCTGCCAGGGTGACACATCTCTGTGCTGACATTGCCCATAATATTTCAGTGGTCCCCCTTTACAAAAGCAGAACTCTTGCCTCAGTCAGGGAGAGAAGTGAAGCTGCAGTTGCAAATTACTTAACCTGATTGCAAAATCTACTGGCAGTAGTATGTAGGCTGGTGCACACCAATATTACTCACTGAGGTGGTGAGAGGTTTCCTAGCATGTAGAGTGCATCCAAATTTGGGTTAAGATGGTTCCGAACACCCCTATAGCTCTATCCTGACTTTGTCCCTCCTTCTAGCATCCCCTTAAAGAGGGGATTAAAAAAGTCAGGTAGGAAATACTAAAATAGTAATAAATTAATTCACGCTTATAATAACATCAGGAGTTATTTGTTATCAACACCACACTGCTAAAGTTATTGAAGAAGACTTTTCACTTTGCCATTTTTGATGTTTTGTGCTGTTGCCGTGTCATCTTTGAGGGGTCCATGGTATTATCTGGTGCAATGCTGTCCAGCCTCAGCAACTGCAGGAGCTATAAATTAATCTTGGAATATTCCTTTCCCTTGCCCTTCTCCTCAATTGTGAGAGCAGACTGCACCATCATGCAAACCTACTTGTCCTAGAAGTATATCCCACCCTTTCATGTGGTCCCAGAGAGAGGCCCCAGTTTTGTGTTGCTTGCAAACACAGGAAGAAATGGTTGCTGCCCGAGTATCAATTCTGTGTTTTCCAGTTTGTAGAATGGGAACAATCCACAATGCAGACCGGGCTCTTGTTTGGACCACACTGACCTATATGTTTTGGGATTACTACTGATAATATAAACCAGAAGCAGATTTCACTACTAAATATATAAGTACATAAACCAATTTGCTAAATGTGGACTTAAGTGTTTCTGTGTTTGTGCAATTATTTTTAAGTGTGAGTAAAGTGATACTTTGAGCAGGACCCTCCATTTCTAAACAAAAATATTTCATTGCACCTGTAGCATGGGATGACATCATCAATTGTAATTTTTATACCAGATGTCAAATGATTTTTTTTTCCAAGTGCTCTTTGCTATTCTCTGTCAAAACAATTATCAGGAACTGTTAATCTACCAAAAGGCACAAAGTGTTGCAGAACAGATTTGCTGGGAATGATAATACGTGAGATTTGTTTTCTTTGGAGAATAAATGAAAGAAACAAGTTACATTACCTTGCCAGGATGTCATGCTGCTAGACTTTTCTTTGCAAAAGAAAGAATTTCTCAGAAGTAGAGATGAAAAAAACCCCAACCTATTTCAGCTTCCATTCAGTTATCCACCATAATCTAACATGTTGGCAACCAGAAACAAGAAAGTATATGCATATGAAAGTGGGTGTCTCTGTATGTGAGAAACTGGATAAGCACTACAAGCAACTCTTTGAAAAACAACTCCTAGGCCCATTATATGAATGCAAACATTGCCCATAACTACTGTTAGCGGGGCAGGTAAAAGATCAGACCACTGATCAAATCTGAACACTTCTTATATATTGCTAATTCTTTTTGGTAGAATATGTTGTCTATCCTTGTACAATAAAAGAATAACAATACTACTCAAACTGCATTTAAAAAGCTATAAAGAAACAAATTGCATTTTAAATGACCATTAAGAAACATTTCAGATTACAAGATCAATTCTGCAGCTGAGAAGAGGAATGAAATCCTGCCACTAGACCCATCCAAAATTGAAGTATCAAATGGGCTGGAAAATATACTGCTGAACCCTTTGCCAATAGGAAAATGTATTAAATCAATGAGAGAATATTTAGGTAATTAAATTTTTATAACCTGAGATAAGAAAAAGAATGTGATTTGTCATAAACAATGAGCAGTGCATTCCATTTTTTTTATGAAATAATCAAAAACAAAATATCAGTGTTGCCGCCTGGATTCTTCATTTTCCTCTGTGTATCCATCCCTAAGAAATGAGTCCTCACTTTGTGATCACTGTGAGAGGAACTTGTACCCCATACATACAGAAGAGTTTCTCAGAAGTTTTGTTGATTAATGTCTTTTCTATCAAAAAATAGCAATTCATCAAAAAGCAATACATACCAGGAAAATATGGCTATAGTTGTAATTTGGAGTAAGAGAAAAATTAATTTAGATAAGATGAATCATTGTTGCAATAGTTTCTAATTAGCAAAACTTCTAATTAGCATTTTAATATTTTAAAAAAAATTATAGACAGCTTTCAAATTCAAACATTTTGAAGTCTTAGTTTAGTACTTAATGTTGGCAAAAGAAAATATTAAGATCATTTAAAAATATGTATATATAATTTCCAGAGATGTATTTAATTCCATTTTTTTTTCAGGGAAAAAATGTAGTAGTTTCCAGGAAACAAAGAATGAACTTCTTTTTATTTCTGGTAAATATGTACATTTATGCTAGATCGAGTCTACATATGCTGCCTTCTACTTTAAGCAAATTAATGAGCATGTGATAAAGAAAAATGTGTACAACAAGAAATTATTGAATGAGAATAAATACATATATATTTTTGTTCATGTCCTGTATATAGCTATGGATTATACTAAAACTCACAAAGATTTATTTATTTATGAATTTTCAAATTAGGTTTAAGTTCTAAGTTTTAGGTTCAAAAGTGCTAACAGCAGACGGACTTTCACTTCCTTAAAAAAACAGGCTAAAAGCTAGAACTTGGTTTGGTCAGAAGTTCCTTGTTGAAGTCAAAATGAGTTAGAGAGATTAGAAAGTCCAGTGAAAGACTGGTGATACTATTAAAATCAAGCTCAGTTTTCAATGTGATTTTCCCATTCACAGCAAAAGATCTAACTCGTAATTGGAAAATATTTAAATATGTGCCTCACTTAAGTAATCCCACTGTCTTCATTTTGCTTAGAGTATGTGAGGAATAATTTTACTGAAGCCATCAGGGCAGCATGAACAGTAAGAAGATATAAGAAAAAGATAATAATCAGTGCAGTTTTAAAATTTGCATGTCTGTCAGGAAAACATTTTTAGCTTAATTAAGCAAAACTCAGTTACACGATATCTCCTATCCATCAAATATAGGTATGAATAAACATTCTTTCTTTTCAGAATCCCTGGTCAGATATGCCCCTCTCAGGATGTAATGATTGATGTTAAATGATTAAAATGTTTTCAAATAAATGCACATCTTATAAAGCATAATAAAGAGGATAAGCAGATTGTCTACATATTCTGTCACTTATTTTAGGTTGTACGTTCTACACACACATTAGTGTCTATTAGAAATGATAGCACCAAGGCTACAAAGGAGTTTATTATTTGCTACAGGTTCTGCTTTAAAGTTAGAAAAGCATTGTTCTACATTAAACATTAAAAGCTTTGAAAGACTTTAAGGAACCTGTAAAACTGTTCCAAATTAGAATATTATCATCCATCAGTAATCTCTTCAACAAATAAAATGCATTTATTACTTGTTTCATATTCATAAATGCCATTGGTTTAATTAAAATGTTTGAAAAGTACAAAGCACAGATTTTTTTTCCACAACTAAGCTTGAATTAAACATGCAAATGTCTCTTAGCCATGACTTACGGTGAATAATTGGCTTAAAGAGAAAAAAAATGGGCAGTAATTTACATGTTATCTGTTTTCCCCTATCAAAAAATCAATAGGAGCCAGGCAGAGAACAGAATGTTAAAAAGTTCCAAATTCCAAGGATTTTCTAAGTTTGCATAATAAATGTGACAACCCTCGCGCAGCATTCCTTTTATCACATTAGTTCCACAAACCAGTTTATCTGAGTGCATTGTTCACATAGAAAAAATGCTCATTTATTTATAATTGCCTAATCAACTGAAACTTAATTGCATTATGCTGTAAGAACCTTTGATGAAGCTTTAGAAATCTGCATAAACATTAATAATTTGAAGCCCTAATTAGTAAGAATTAAAAAAACTTCCAAAGGAGTAAAAAAGCTGGTTTTGATTGCTTTGTACAAACTGTACCGTATACTTTCATCACCTCTTCAGTTTCCCATTTACATATTCCTCAGTGAAAAGTAGTAAGCATGGAAACTTTATTAGAAGGAGGAGTTTAATATCATCCAATAACCATCTTTACTGACGTTCTAATTTTCAATAGCTAAAAAATTTCTGATGGTTTATTTAATTTTCAAAACAAAATGTTTTGTAATTCAAAATCACTCAGACTCAGAGAGAACTCCTTGATATAATCAAAGAATGTAATTACTAACATATTTTTTAAAAAAATAGTCATATTTCTCCATGCAAAGGTGCTGCTAGCACGGATTGAGTTGTGAATCTTTTGAAGTCAGCTGAGTCATGAGAACATAAAGCTGAAACAAATGAGTTAGGAAATCACATGCAGCAGCGCAGAAAGAGAGAAATAATACTGGGTGAAATCAGCATGATCTGTCTCAGGTATGAGCTATGCAGAATTGTGCGTAGAGGGGAAAGAACCAGCAAGTCCCAGTGTAAGAAAAGCCCTTTGTGCCTATCAAGACATGGAAAATATCAAATACAAAATGCATGGCATTATGCCCTCTGGTCTTCTGCATAGTTAGTCCAGAAGTGTTAAACAGAAATAAAGCTGAACATATTTCCAAAGCCTCAGAGGAATTTGCACAGATTTCTGTCATTAATTCTTCCCTTTCTCCTCCTATTACCCCACATTTGGGGGAAGTCCAGGCAACAAGATGTGAACATTTTCTACAGTTCTGATTGGAAGGTGGAGAATTTACTGACCTGCAAATATACCAGTTTAAATAAAGGGATATATATAAGGAAATTTTTAATTATTATTTTGAGGGAATTTCTAAACTCATTAAAACATGGGGTGGGAGGAGACAAAAAAGGAACCCCAGCATTTATTTTTATATGCAATTTCTATGTACAACCTATTTTGCCTGATGTTCTCTGGTCATGAACTGTGGATTTACAACATTGAGTAAATCCAGTAGAGTGTAGATTAATTTATATCCCCTGTATGGCCTAGCATGTGAGAGCTCTAATAGGCGACTTGCTCTATAAACTCAAAACAAAGAAATAGTTCCATCTTTTCTATTTCAAGACCCTACACACTGTGCACTCAGCAAGAGACAAGCAGCAAACACTCTCAAACAACAACAAGCAAATAGGTCAGCACAGCGGTGCAGAGCCGCCTTAACGCCGCACGGTTGTTAGTAACGATAATGGGAAGCAAAGTTAGGAAAAGTATTTGAAGGCAGAAAATGAGGTGGTGTCTTAAAGGCTCTTCACAAATGTGTTATTAAATAGCACACATGGCAAAAGATATTTGGTTTGGGAAAAGGGGAATGAAAAGGAGAGATGAGGGAAGCTGATAACTTCTGTTTGGGTAAAGAGAAGGGGATAAGAAGGAGGAGTATAGGGCAGATGATGAGGTAGGGGGAAACACTGGGGGTGGATAACAATGAAAAAAAGAAACTGCAGTTAAAAGAAAATTTGCACAATGTGCCATACCTCCAGCTAGTGTACGTTAGCATGATTTTATTGGAGTCAGTAGAGTTAAGCCGATTTACAGAAAATAAAGAAATAAAATCTATTTCCTGCATATAAATCGCTCCTAGTATTGTCTCATTTCTTCTAAGGCAGATTTTGACTCTGAAACAAGTCTAAAAGTAATGCTCTTATTGTAAAAAATAATCCTAAATAACAAAAAGAACTGACAAAAAAATTATCTGGCAGTATTTTAAAAGCACATATGTTGATAATAGCATAAGGAAAAGAGATTTACTTGTAATTTATTTGTGGCCTCCTCCACAATACAGCTAATATACGTGCAGTACAAAGATTATTGTTTAAACTGCCTATAACCCTTTAAATTAAAGGACAGTAATATGGTAATTTCATATAGCATTGGAAATGTCAAAATAATTTAAGATCTCAACTGAGCACAAACTCCACTAAGTCAGTTCATGCCTATCAAGTAACAGGTCTGCACTATGTAAGAATACACAAAGAACTTTGACAATAAACAATGAGGAACAAAAATATAAAACAAGATTTAAGAACAGTTGATTAAAATGAAAGGGGATGTTCGCCTGTCTGATTGTTGTTTGTTTCCATCAAAATTCACAGCCAAGTTTTAATCAATCAAACATGACTGGTAACCAGAAATAAAGACAGAAAAGCAGTAGGGCAGTAGGACTGAGCAGTGTTCCAGGTATTTAGGATCAAGATTTGAATTTTCAAATTTATAGACTGTTTGAATCAGGATTTAGATAGTGTATTTATAAAATGATACCACACTATCGATTATACTGTACATGAAAATGTAGCCCAATGTTTAATTCATAGCTGTAATCTACCTTTTTTCAAACTCTAGTATCAAGCTCCTTAACAAATCTTCTGCATAACACTTAACAACATTTTTGGGTGGGATCTTTTATATCAATTTTACCCTTGGATCACATTTTTTCATATTCTTCCCTTTAAGTGCACTTACTATACTGTCTGCCTATTCAGACTCTTGCATCCGGGGAGGATCCGGGGAAGTACAGGCCTGTTAGCCTGACCTTGGAGCCAGGGAAGGTCATGGAGCAAGTCATATTGAGGGCATTGCCCTCTACAACTACCTGAAAGGAAATTTTGGCCAGCCGGGGGTCAGCCTCTTCTTGCAGATAACTAGCAATAGGACAAGAGGCAACGGCTGCAAGTTGCGCCAGGGGAGGTTTAGGTTGGAGATTAGGAGGAATTTCTTCTTGGAAAGGGTGGTCGGGCATTGGAACAGGTTGCCCAGGGAGGTGGTGGAGTCACCATCCCTGGATGTCTTTAAAACAAGGTTGGATGTGGTACTTAGGAACATGGTTTAGTGGGTAATAGGTGGTAGGGGGGCGGTTGGACTAGATGATCCTTGAGGTCTCTTCCAACTTTAATGATTCTGTGATTCTATTATCTCCATTCGCAGGAACCACTGAAGCCAGTACACACTTGTGAAGGCACAATTTGCTCATCATGATCCGAAAGCTAGTCTATCTCATTGTATAATATGCAATTGAGGGTCAGGTTTTCAAGGTACAGTTGGTGGTATGGCCTAGTTCAGTACAACATAAATTATTTAAAATGCTTTAGGGACACATGAAACAAAATTAATTTCATTCTGAATACTGGAAGGCTCATTGCAGAAGGTGTACTGCTGAACAAGGTGTGCCTTCACACGGCTGCTATTGTTCTGATGAATTGAACTCAATCCAAAATAAGTGGAGTAAAGAAAGCAGGATGACAATTTATTGCTAGACTTCCTTGACCCGTCAGTTCTGAAAAACTCAACCAAGATTTGTTCCTCCTTCCTGAAAGGGCACCTTTCATTCTCCAGCTACTAACTCCAGTATCTAGTTTACAAATATAGCACAGCTCAAATAGAAATACATTGCTGTTTTAGAGCACTGAAAGTAAGATACATAATAAGCAGTACAGACTTATCTTCTGTATTTTGCATATTTAAAAACATTCACTCCCTTTTATTCAAAAGACTGTTTCATGGAGTGGAATGCCAATGAAAAGCTGCTTCCCCGTCAGTCTCTGACTCACCACTATTTGCCACCAAGCCAATTTCCTTTGCAAATAATAACTTGAGGTCATTCTCTTTTGTTCCCTGGTGTGATGACATCATTTTTCTACAATATTCCTAAAAATAGAAACTCGATTATCTAATATAGAGAACCAGACCGAAAAACAGTTATTCAATAAATAAGTTGTGCATCTTTTCTTGTCTTTTAAAGGGCTATTATAACTGTAGAAACTAATATGTCCATGTCCATACGTATATACCTAAATGCATCTTTTGAGGGCTTTATTTCTGTGAGGTAATTCATATCTTGAATCAAGAGGCCATGCAGATCCATAAATTAATCAAATACATTGCTTCTGGGTGCTAAAAGACTATGATACAGAGGTAAAAAATGTTGTCAGTCAACTAACCATCTCTCTCTTCCAACTACAGAAGTCACAGGACATTAAAAAACCCCATCTTATATCTGATTTGTGACCAGACTAATTTATTATTCCAATTCCAGCTGTTTCAGGCAGAATGGTAACCTTCCTGGTCTTTCCAAAATGCAAGATTTTTCCAATATACCAAGAATAAAACAGCATATGGAAAGGAAAGTGTTGCATCAGATTACTGGAAAAACGTACAGCAACTGCCTTAATGCTTGTCTGAACTTTCAAATTATTATTGGGTTTTTAACAAAGAAATAAAGATCTCCCTCCGATCCCTGCAGTTTTACAGTGCAAGATGTTTCTCATGCCTTTGTGCATGGTCACTGCAGTTTAATGCGTTTTAGAAGGAGCAGGGCTGTATTTGGCTCACTTGTACTATTACAATAGAATTAGGAAAAGGAGGCTGAAAACTATTCATTCCAAGCTCATTTCATGTTGAAATGGTTCATTCCCACTGAGATCAAGAGCAACTGGTGAGTTCCACCCATTTAAAGTTTGTATGTAGAAACTGAGTTAATGCATAAAACAATACATGACATACTAGATCATCCAGGGTAAGACATACTTCACACTGAAACTTTTCAGTGAAGCAACAGAGAAAGAGGAGGGTTTTATCCTTTGCTGAAATGAGGAGCTCACAGTTAGCCTTTCAAGTACAAGAAATGATATCCACCCCAAAAAAAGAGATGTTTGCATCTCTGAGTAAAACCACACATTAATATTGAACTACGGTCAGCCTTCTCTTAGAGAAAGAGTAAGTAGATTACATTTCGGGGTGGGAGGTGGAGTGCAAAAGATCAAATCTGTCTGGAGATTGGTAGACTTGAGAGGATAAACTGGCTGCAAGAAGTAAAATGTTACAAGAAAAGTATACTCTGATGAAGGATACTCAAAGGAGAGTTTCGTTTAAAAGGATGCAACCAAAGGCGTAATAATTGCACAGTCTGCTGCTCTGCCTGCCACAATGTTAGAATATTACAGTGAGTTGAAGGAGAAAGAGGGTTTCTGGTTTATAAGGAATTTAAGTGCACTTTTCTTTCAATTCTTTGCCTGTTATCGAATTTCAATACACTGCATTGCCCGTTTACAGTGTTATTAATTCTTCTATTTCTGCATTATTTTATCCTGGATGGACTTTAAATCATCCAATGTGACTGGATAACCATAAGGTATTCCTCACCAAAAAGTCTGGCAAAGGTAGGATAAGGAAACACTAAGCAAGATGAGATCCTTTTTATACGCTTCATACAGTTTGGAGTCTAAATGAAAGTGCGATTTAATACTGAATGAGTTACAGGAGGCAGAACAGACGCTTTAGGCAAAATAATTTAGAAACACATCTACTTAAAAGAGGAAGTTGCAATAAAACATTTCCACACCATTAACCGTAGGTTGTGCACATATTATATAAAGAATCCATGATGAAGAAATGCTTGCTATAATAAAACTGCGCATTCCAGATTGCAGCCAGGAAGCACTGACAGACTGTAGGACTCTTGAAACTGAACATGCTTCAAAGCTGTGTTTCAAATTCCTAAAGCTGAATTTAAGAGGTTTTCGAGGCAGCAGAAATTACTTTGCAGTAAAACTAACAGTGCATGCCCATTTTGTACACAAGGGAGGGAAGAACGCAGCATAGCAGAGCTAGAATGACTCATAACTCAAAAAGCAAGACTATAGGAGATACAGTCTGTTAATGAGCCTCTCCTGAGAGAGAGAAAAACTATCATTTGAGAGGTAGACAGGATTTTCCTGAAGAATAGGAGTAACATTGCATCCCTTGTATCCTGTTTTGAAATTTGCATGAGCTCAAAATTATATAAACATATAAACAACTGTCAAATGTTTTGAACTTGTCATAGAGTTTTTGATAGTGCTGTGTTGATGCCAATGAAAGGGAAGCAGAGATTCTAATAGCTTTGAAATGGCCATGTCAAGGATTTTAACAATGTCTGCAGATCAGTGCTTGTCAGACTAAATTCCAGGCAATTCAAAGAATAAAGCCTACTGCAAGAAGTGATACATTGAGCTAATTATAACCTAGCACAATACACTTCTAAACTGTCCTGAGATATCATTCAAAATGGGCAAAATAAAAAGAAAAAAAACAAACCACAGGGATCTAAACCTTATGAAACCGTATCACCCTTTCTGAGTGATTAATCCATTTTGCCAACAGTACCTAGAAGCACATTTAAGAAAGGATACAAGCAGCACTGATGCAAGGGGTAAGTGAGGAAGAGTAAACAAAGCATCTGCAGTTAATTTCCTGGAGTTGTTACGGCTTCTTATCCTGTATTTCTGTCTTGGCATTATTTTCTTCAGGCATCCCCTCTCTAACAAATAATAAAGGGTGCATGAAGGGGAGATACGGAGTTGGAATAACAGTGCAAAACACAGGCAGTCCTGGAGGTAGTCTTCCTTTTAGGACATTTGGAGAGTTATAATTCTGGATGACATTTACAGTATTGTTTGTCTTAACTATTTAGGCTATTATAACACATATTCTCATCTAAGCTGTGTCCACATTGGCCCATAAAGATGTCAGCTGTGACCAAAAACTAAACTGAGAGTGTTCTCACCAACTCTCTTCACCTCTCTCTGCTGTTGACTAATCTATGTATTTAAAAAAAATCCATACACTAGAAAATTGCAATTAACCCTTACTCAAAAGCCAAAAAATCCACAAAGATCAATAATAATTTTATCTGCTTCACAATCATAATTGATTATATTACAAATAGGGAAGATTCGTAGTAATGAATTCATAGTAATTAATTGACCTGAAATGAAGAATCCTTTAACCCCAAAACATAACAGCTGTTAACTTCCATTACTCTTTCACACTTGCTTGCCTAAAAAACGTTACACTGTACTATGTGGACTCTCCTATTGCTTATGAAGTCAGTGCTTATGAAGTATAATAAAGATAAGTTGCTAGGAACATTTTACAACTGTGCAGTGTAAAGACACTGGTTAAGTATAATAAAGATAAAAAGAACCTAACAAAAAGAGAAGCACAACATTTTTACTGAAGTTAACAGATCTTGGTTAATGTGGAGGATGGAATCAGTATGGGAATACTGATTTAATGTTTATTCCAGCAAAGAAAACACTGAAGGGATAAAAATAAGCAATCAGAAACCCAAACTTCTGCTGAGTGAGAACTCTCGTGGGCAATCTCCAAGACGTTAAAACATCTATTTCAGAAACAAAGAAAACTGTTGTCTTTTTAACAACATTCAAATCTGTCCAGACCTCATGGTCAGATATAAAAATACACAATAGAATTTCCAATATGCTTTTTCTTTCTGAAGTTTGACACATCATAGAAATATTTTATTTCCCTCAAATGAATCATTATTAGCTTTAGAATCATGGAATCACTAAGGTTGGAAAGGACCTCCGAGATTGTCAAGCCCAACCGTAAACCTAACATCACCATGCCTGCTAGACGATGTTCTGGAGTGCCACATCTACACGTTTTTTGAATGTTTCCAGGGACGGCAATTCAACTACCTCTCTTGGCAGTCCATTTCAATACCTCACTACTCTTTCCATGAAGAAGTTTTTCCTAATATCCAACCTAAACCTTCCCTGATACAACTTGAGGCCATTCCCTTTCCTTCTGTCACTTGTTACTTGGGAGAAGAGACCGACACCCTCCTCACTACAACCTCCTTTCAGGTAGTTGTAGAGAGCGATCAGGTCTCTCCTCAGCCTCCTCTTCTCTAGACTAAACAACTCCAGTTCCCTCAGTCGCTCCTCATAACACTTGTTTTCCAGTCCCTTCACCAGTTTTGTTGTCCTTCTCTGGACACGATCCAGCAGCTCAATGTCCTTCTTGTATTGAGGAGCCCAAAACTGGACACAGCACTTGAGGTGCGGCCTAACCAGAGCTGAGTACAGGGGGACACTCACTTCCCTACTCCTGCTGGTCACACCATTCCTGATGCAGGCCAGGGTGCTGTTGGCTTTCTTGGCCACCTGGGCACACTGCTGAGTCGGCTGTCAACCAGTACTCCCATGTCCTTCTCTGCCAGGCAGCTTTCCAGCCACTCCATCCCAAACTTGTAGCGCTGCCTGGGGTTGTTGCAACCAAAGTGCAGGACCCAGCACTTGGCCTTGTTAAACCTCATACAGTTGGCCTCGGCCCATTGATCCAACCTGTCCAGATCTCTCTGAAGAGCCTTCTACCCTCAAGCAGACTGACACTGCCTTCCCAGTTTGGTGTCATCTGCAAACTTACTGAGGGTGCACTCTATCCCTTCATTCAAGTTGTCTATAAAGATGTTGAACAACATCTTGGCCTCAAGACCAAGCCCTGGGGAACGCCGCTAGTGACTGGCCACCAACTAGATTTAACACTGTTCACGACAATTCTCTGGGCCCATCCTTCCAACCAGTTTTCAACCCAGCCAAGAGTGTGCTGGTCTAAGCCATGAGCTGCCAGCTTCTCTAGGAGAATGTTGTGTGATACTGCATCAAAAGCTTTGCTAAGGTCCAGGTAGGTAACATCCACAGCCTCTCCCTCATCTACTAGGTGGGTCACCTGATCATAGAAGGACATCAGGTTGGTCAAGCAGGAACTGCCCTTGATGAACACATGCTAGCTGGGCCTGATTCCCCATTCATCTTGCACCTGCTCAGTGAGTGCTCTCAAGATGAGCCGCTCCACGATCTTTTCGAGTACCAAGGTCAGGCTGACAGGCCTGTAGTTCCCCGGATCCTCTTTCTGGCTCTTCTTGTAGATGGGCGTCACATTGGCCAACCTCCAGTCAACTGGAACCATGCCTGTTAGCCAGGCCTGCTGATAGATGATGGATAACGGCTTTACAAGCTGCTCCGCCAGCAAGCTGCTCTGCCATCTGCTAAGTCCTGATCCCTACAAAACCACCTGACATGCCTGTGCCAGGTGAATGCCAGCTCACCAGTTCCAATTTTGTAGTGCTTAAGAAGCATTTTTCATCCTATACATATGTATACAAAAGTAATACAGAGATCTATTGTTCCCTACTGTCTTTTTCAGATTCAGAAATCATTGTGTGCAACCATTCTGTGCTGAGAAACTTTGCGGTTGTAGAGATATACTCAGGATTTTAATTTGATACTCAGGCTCTTTTAATTTTGTTCAGAAAGACAGTTTTACCTGCCAGTCACAAAACTTACATGATTATTAACACATTTTAATGCCAATTTGAGACTTCTGTTAATTACCTTGACTTGCTGCTGGCACTGTCTTGATATGGTCTTTATTCTTATCCTGGTCCTCATTTTTAAGAAACAAATATCTAGGACTTTACTGTATTCATTATTTTTGTTAGTATTTTAATGGTGGGACTAGTAAATTGCTCAAAACATCAAGACAATCAAAATGTTAATAGTAGTGCATCTTCAGTCCTTCAAATACCTGTCTCTTGTAGCCTATTAGTTAGTTGCTGCTTCTTAGTTAATGGTTCTACATTTAAGATGATTAACTCCTTCCTAGTCACATTTTGCCGACATCTTCATTGAGATTATTCTGTATAAGGATATTATAGTGTAGCCCTCTGCATCTCAACTTCCTAGACTGTAATAAGCAAAATATGTGATCCATACCTTATTTTTATCATCCTTTGAAACATTTTTCTGTTACTACTTCAGACATCATTCTCTGGATATTAATGTTTTAACTGCTCAGAGACACATTTTTACTATTGCTTTTAAAAGTTTATTAAGGGTAGTTAATTAATAAAGTAAAGACAGTATAGTCATTCACCTCTCTTCAAAGCAGAACAAGTGGTCATGTATTTTTCCTGAGGAAATACTGTCATTCAACATTTTTCTACTGGAAGGGTTTCTTTGGAAGAGATGAATAGCAGGGGAGAGATTTAATTTCCAGAGATACTAATTCATCCTATTCATCCTATTCCTTCTTTTACAGAAAAGATAATTAACTTTTTGCCTTGGCTTTTTGGTTTTTATGTTGGGGTTTTTTTGAGAAAACTTCCAAGATTAAGTTCTGACTTCACTGTGATCTGTAATTTTGGGAAAAATACAGGTCATTTTACGATCTGGGATTCTTAATGTAATCTGTCTGTGATTAAAATCAACAGTAGGAACAGCGATTGTTTTTTGGGTTTGTTTTTTTTGTTTGTTTGTGGTTTTTATTTTCCAAAACATATTTGCTTGTTCTGAAATTCTATCAAGGGCTTTACAGTACAGTTGAGAGGTCACAGCAGTATATTACATGGGATGGCTACGTGAGTGAGACTGACAGTCTAGTACCAGATGCTGAAAAAAAATCAAAGGGAAAAGAAATGAACATTTTTGATATATCGCAGTGCAGGGAGTTTCTGGAGTTGTCTAACATGAACCTGTTTTTAGCTCTTCAAAGTGTTATTAGCACTTTTGCTCCCTGGTCTTTGCAGTGTGGTCTTGTTTACTCAGTTTTCTTTATGGATAGAAATTATAGGATAGAATCTATGCACATATTTCATTCACCATATTTCTTTGTCCATTGCATGTAATTGGTCAGGACACTTCAAAACTAAATGACTAAGATCTTAGGTCTGGGTCTGCAGGCTGATCTGTGCATAGATAAAAATCAAACTCAGGTGCAAACTTAAAACATTCCAAGTTAGGCATTTAAATTCATAGGTAAAAAGAAACGACATCAGGAAAAGGATTTGAACAGGTTTGTTTATAGAACAGATGTGGAAAATTTTGGAATTAAAAACTGCATTTGATATACTTAAGTCTCTTATTTCAGAATTCTGTTGAAGGATCTCTCATCTCTCCTTCAGTTTCTCTTGATGAGCTTTGCACCTTCTCAGAAAAGCCCAATCAACTAAATTATTAATAAAGACCCCCCTGAGTTACATCTGCAGTAATATGCATGCTTCTGAGGGATGTGACCAAATGACTACTAGATGACGGAATGATCGAAGGAAGGGGCTGCCTGTCACACTGTCTATAATCTAACACAACATAGCATGAGAGAGAATATAACCACATTTTGCAATACATCAAGGACAGGAAAGAAATATTCTTTCTGCTGGACATTACGCAAACTCAGAACACAAGGATGGCTCTGCTCCAGGAGCTTATAGTATGTACCTTCTACTAGGTAATTCGTAAGGCAAATCAAAGTCCAGCTGTCCAGGAAACTAAACTTCTCGCTTTTCCTTCACTGAGCTGGCACCTCTGGGGCAGAGATACCTTCTTTGGAGGCATGCCATTTGCAGTACAGAGAGAGTGACTGCTGTTGTGCTCTAGAGAGATATTACACATTTCCTCAGATGCTTAGCATCCAACAGCAGTTAGTTAACATGCACTAATGGTACTTCAAAGAGCAATTATTAAATTACTTTGTTCTACTGTAATGACCAATGATTAAACTTTCATAACACTGACATTACACGCTTTATTTATCGGGCTTCTATAGTTATTAAATTATTGGGAGGGTGGGGAAGGATCCTAATAGAAGCAAATTTGTGCAATTATCTTTCAAGGTCAGAAACTGTCTTCCACTGAGAAAGTAGGTAAAACACATGAAAATTAGTTATGAAATACTCAATGTTTAATCTTTGTATTGTCTACGCTGTCTAAAAACAAAGGTTGCATAGTTTACTAAAAAACCTGCATGCCGTCCAAAGAAAAACACACACACAGCTGGCTCAGCAGAGGCTGAGATACAGGATAGGCATAGCGAGCTTGAAAATAAAATTACCGGTTTAAGCCAACACTGTAGAGAGATTGGAAATTATCACATCTCTGTAATAGTATGCATGCACTACAGTAGCATGCTACACACACAGAGTACATTAGCTACAGACTGATGTATGTAACATACCAGTCTGGAGGAAACCATTGGAAGGAAATTCTCATACAGGATGTGGTGCCTGCTATCAACAGTTCTGCTGAGAGATCTAATATTTAACAAATAACTCTAAAAATTAAATACATTTTGTTTAGCAAATCGTTTTGAAGCTTTAGAAAACGAATATACTCACAATTGCTATTCCTGCCTGTATCCAAGGGCAGATGCTTACTTGAAATCCCTTCAAGTAAAGATGTATACAGCATGTAAAAAAATTGAGATCATATTCTTCTCTTCGTTCATCCATGTGCATTGTTTTGGACACTGCAATGCTGACTGCGCGTCTGCAGAATTTGCTTTACACATCTGCTTATGGTAGAGCTTCATGGACTATCTTTCATTGGGACATCAGTTTGTACATTAGTAATAAAACCATGTGATAACCACTGTTTTGCTGAAGGCCACAACTCCAAATTAACCAAAGCAGCTCTGTTTCTTACAATATAAACAGCTCCCAATGCCAAGGATCTCACGGGACCATGAATATTAAGTAGGGAATTTTTAAAATTTGTTTATATTTCGCTGCAGCTCCAAGCACTGTGTAAGATATCTTAAATTTAAAAGCAGATTATTTCAGTATGTTATGATGACAAAAATAACATTAAGGACTTTGGTTGTGGGAGTTTATGTTGTTCACCTATATTCTGTAAATCTAAGTTTTGAACTGAAAAGCTCATGATTGCTCATACAATCTCTGTTACCAATAACATCTCAGTATTTTCTGAAAAGGACATCCTTGTAGATGCTGTTTACATTTTGAAAAGCAGCTGAATGTCTGGTTAAGGATTTTATTGCCCCTTCTCCTTGCCAACAGCGGATGTCATCTTGTACTTCAGCTCTATTTCAGTAGACATCCTAGTATCACCACTTCAAGGGAAAGGTGAAGAAATAGCCAGCCAACTCAAAATCCTATTAGAGTGCTGATTTTTGGAAGGCTTGAGAACTTTATTAAGTGGTTTGCTAGTGCAACATGCTGTGGGAGTTTTAGCCTATTAATCACTACCAAGGAAACAAGCAAGAAGATATTGTAAAATGACAAAATAGAATGAGTATGACTTCTTCGAAAAAAGAAAGGAAGCCAAAAAGAGCATAAGATTATTTTATAAAGTCAAACTGTGGAATGAATAGGAATTTTCCTGGTTTTCAGGTTCTGGATTTGGCATACAGGAGGTGAGCTGTCAGGAGCACTGTAGAGATAGAAGGACTGGAAAATAAGCACAGTATAAAATAAGCTGGATAACCAAAGTATAACTATGAACAGTGCAGTTAATCTAAATAATAGGTCATGACAGTGCAACCTCTTAAGAATGCTCTCATAAACTATGGAGTTACTGACTCTGCATGTTCATTAGTGTGTATATGCACAACTTTAAAATAACGACAGTTAAATAGATTTTGTCCTTAACTGCGATTCACTCTGTAGCTGGAAGACTGAACATGGCATATTCATGACATTTTTTAAATGGCAGGATGGTTTTTGCTCCATTAAACAATTTGACATATTTTCCACAGGCCCAAGCATTTCTTATATAGAATAGTAACATACATATCTGAAAAAAAAAAAAAGGCATTGCAGAGGACAAACCCAAGCAAAAGGACTTTGAGATAGTGGTGGAAAGGAAAATAGGCCTCATTTGTGAGGAGCATCACAGCACTCCAAAGGAGTGCTTTTTAAACTGGGAAAAAAAATCCTCTATGTCATTCAACTGTATTACAGGCTTTTGACTTTTCTTTGATGAGGAGGAATGCTTGAAAGCCTTCATGTTGCATCTCTTTTTTAATAAAATGAAATGCTTTTCTCCATCATGTTCTTGTAGAGCCATGACTTTCTAATCCCTTCTTTGTTTCCCTGTGCCCCTTCCAGAATGTTTCTTGACACTTCCATCTTTAATATCAGCGTAAATTAAAAATATTCAGGGTTGGGTAATTATAGTTTCAAGTAGTCTTCAAGAGAAGCATCAAAGAGTTTGCTCAAAAAAGAAAGGTACTTTTTTTCTAAGATTCCTGAAGCTCTACTGAATTTTTCATGGTGAGAATGTGTGGTTGGTTTTGCACTGACCTTCTTTTCTCTAGCACACACTTGGTCCATCTAGAAATACAGGTGACCAAGCAAATGTACAAATAGAAGTTTTAATTTTCAAACTTTAATATTCTTGGTATTTTTAAATGTAACTTGAACAGGGGAATTCTGGGACAATCTCCACAATGTGGCACATTCTTCTCAGCCAAACCAAAGAACTAATTATACTCTCTATTCCTGCTACCCCAGTGTTAACAAACCAACCATTATCAATACCAAGATCTTCAAACACCAGGTGCCTTAAAATAACTGTCTCTCTGCATGGGGGAGAGCAGTGGATAACAGTTTGCTTTGACTTCAGCAAAGCTTGCAGCACAAACTCCCTAGCAGCCAAACTGAGGTGATATGTACTGTTTTGATGGACTACAGAGTGGGTTGTTCCATGGACTGGACCACTGAACTCAAAGAATTATAGACAGTGGCTCAAATCTGGTTATAAACACTCTTTTTCAGGAGTCAATAGTGCTCAACATTTTACATCTTCATCAGTGACCTGAACAACAGGAGACTCACCAAGTTTGTGGATGACACCAAATCAAGGGGAGAGGTTTGTATGCTGGAGGGTTTGGGCTGCCATTCAGAGGGACCCCAATAAACTGGAAGAATGGTCTAGCATGAACCTCACGAAGTCTGACAAACGTAAACACAAACTTCTGCACCTGTAGTGGAATATATTCATCATTTGGTATAGAGTGTAGGCTGGTTGGGTGGGTAGCAGCTATGCAGAAGAGCATCTGTGGAGTCTTAGGCTGACTATGGGTCAGCAATGGCTCCTTCCAAGTGATAAAGACTAACCGCTTACTGGACTTCATTAGCAAAAGCATAGTCAGTAGTTTGGTGGAGGGTTATTATTTCCATTTATTTGGCATTTGTGGGGCTGCATCTGAAACTCTTTATCCAGTTCCAGGTCTCCTACCACAAATGGCAGAGTCCAGTGGAGCACAACTAAAATGGTTAGGGGATGGAACATATGGTACTTGAACAGTGACAAAGATAATTAACTGGTGGTGTTTAGTCTGAAGAGAACTGGGGGGAAGAGATCAAATTGCAACATTCAACAACCTAAAGAGTGGTTACAAAGAACACAGAAGCAGATGTTTCTCAGGAGTGTACAATGAAAACATTAGAAGTAACAGAAGTTGCAGCAGGGGGAATTCTGCTTGGAAATAACAAAAAAAAAAAAAACAAACCCAAAACTAATGAGAGAGGTGCAACTGGAACAAGTTTCTCAGAAAGGCTACAGAAACTCCATACTTGGAGATTTTCAAACCTCAATTGGACAAGCAACCCTGAGCAAAAACTCTAACTTTGCAGCTGTTCCTGCACTGAGTGGGAGTTTGGACTATGTGACCTTCAGAGGTCACTTCCAACCCAAATCTTTCTGATTCTAAAGTCCTATTGCTATCTTGTGGGAATACTGTCCATCATTTCACAGATCCTGTTCCTTCTGGAAGCAGGCTAGATAGACTTCTATATGCTAAGCCAGACCTAAGCATTCCTTAAACCATAAATGTTACAATGGTTTACTGCCCCTTTGGCCCCAGTGTGAGTCCCTGTCTGATAAGAAAATATACAGCTGGTGAGTTCAGTGTATTTGAGTATATGGTTTGCATGCTGCAAGTGAGAGAACAGATCAGAAAATCAACGAAACCAGTAGAGTCATGATGCTTTGCTGAATGCTTAATCTATTGAGGAAGAGGGATCAGTTAAAATGAGTTGCTAGGCAACTCCACCCTCAGATGGACAACAGGAAGAAGAAAACTTTGAAAGAGGAAGAGCCTTCCCCTTGTAATCCTTGTCATTCCTTCTTCTGCCTTTTCCACTTGCAACTTCAGCAATAGTCCAATAGATCTTTCACCTCAGGAAACAAAATGTTGAAATGATGTGAGATAGTCTTTTCTTTCAAGATAGAAGTGGAAAGATGACAGCTTTTCAAAGATTTAGCAGCCCATCATCACTAGTCTCCACCGCCAGCAAGCCAGATAATAAATGGAAATGAAACAAAATCTAATGAAGCCTCCACTTTCTTCTGTCTCAGAGCTGGCTGCCTGAAGGATGTTCAGACATCTCTGAAGCAGAGCTATAAGGTCCCAGATTTCTGGGCTCACTTTCTTCTTTACAAGGGCCATTACACTGATCTGAGTGGTTCATTTGTTTTCCTTGTCACCTAAAGGCTTATATAAAGAAGGTTATCATTACAAAAGGGGGTCACTCGTGTCCTAAATTATGTTCTGATCATTTAATCTGATGTCAACTTAATGCTTGCAAAAGCAGTTAAGACTTAAGAATTTTTTTTCCTTCCATAAATGTTGTTACCTAGGTGGTCTAGACAAGAAAGTTAATTGTCCAGGAAGGTGGTTAGATTGGCCTAAATACACCAGTTCTTCAACTGTGAAAATGAGCTAGTCTCTGGGGAATACATTTAAACCTCCTGATTTCCATATCTGTGACAGTTACACTTCCTGAGGAGAGTATATACAACACTCCTTTAGAAATAAAATAGTGACATGATAAACAATCTTGTTTATACAGAAGGTGAGTGATATGACTGAAGAGCAGGCAATATTGACATTCATAGATAATAATAATAATACTTTGACAAATGTATAAAAGATCCAATGCAGTCATTTTACAGAGACTAGGTTCTCTCCCAACCTCTGCTCATATATACTCTTTGGATTTCTCCTTATTATGAAGATAGATTTGTTTCCATATCCGAAAGCAAAACCATGTTTGGAAAATTCAGGACAGACCTTCTAGTTCAAACATTTGCTTCAGGCTTAACCGATTAATTCTCTATTACTCTGTAGGTGGAAATCTGTTTTTACAAGGAAATGTTTATTTGGATATGTACAACTGAACTAAACTAAACTAAACTAGCGATAATTAAACACCTGTACACATTCTTGATGTTGTTTTGAGCAGGAAACAGGTGAATAATCATCATGGATGAAAACTTCACACAGAAAATAGCTGTGAGCAGACAATAAACTACCAAATAGTTAAAATTTTAAAGACTGCATTAACAGTAGTTTGAGTTGCAAATCTTTGTGACATTACTACACATTTAAAAGATCTAAGAATATTAATTTTAAATAGATGTTTAAAAATAAGAACAAGACTAAACAATCATCTTTGTGTAGATAGTTCTGCGTATGTGAGAATCTCTGTCAAGATTGAATTTGGGAATTCAGTTGCCCAAAGGCTGTGTTCTGTACCATTTCAGATACTTTCAGCTCCAGCTGGCTCTCTAGAAATGTGTGAGTCTACTATGAGTGCTGTGCTCTATTTGTCAGCTCCAACCATATGGACCAGAAATCCCATTGCATGCGGTGGTATGGTGCAATGGACTGCTGTTTAACCACTCAAACTAGTTCCTGGGTTTGCAGCACAAAATAAAGTTTGGGAAGAAAAGGTTGGGGTTTTTAGCCAAAAGAAAAGGATAAAACCAGTCTCTCTCCCATGAAATCTTATGACTCTGCTCCTACAGAAGCTGTAGATGTAAATTTGTTTCAACTTCAAAATGGTTATGTACATCTATAAAATATTTCTTATACTACAGGATCTGTGAAATCGAGAGCTAAGGAAAATTATTGACACTTGTCTTCTTTGCATATTCTAGATGGGATACTAAAACGAAACTATTGGCTTCATACGTGACTCTAACCAGATTCATTTTTAGGTTTTTTTTGGCCATTGCAATATTGGTCTGGTACTAGGTGTTTCAGGATTGCAGAAGGAGATTCCCACTCTGCATTTCATGCATTCTTTCCCTAAGCTTATAGAACACCTCTACAGTTTTCAGTCATTGGTTGCAGGAGTCTTATGTCAGTGTTAATGTTGCATAACTCACACGGAGTGCTTCAAAGAGAAGCAGAATAAAGATAAAACCACATGGGACTGAGAGACTCTACTCCCACTAGGTTTTGACAGTGATTGCAATTTAGGCTGTCTGCAACCACTAGAAATGGTTCTATGTTCAAATCCAGACTTGCATTAAGAATTTGTTCTTGTGTGCATTAAGAATTTGTTCTTGTGTGTCAGTTTTATACTCACTATTAAGTCAGTCTGAAATCAAAGCATATTTGTTGTGTTTCCCCAGACTTAACTGGGAACAGCGATTAGCCAATGTGAGTTGTAACAGGAATTTTTACATAAAGTTTGATTCTTTGAATAAGATGTAATCTGAAACCAGAGGAGTTCTGCACTGAATTTTACCAAACTAATTCAGCTTTGCTGAGTTATGGGCTTTGCTCTTTTATTTATTTTTAATTCTGTTTAATAATTGGAATTCTGAAATCTCATTGAAAAAGACAAGAGCCATAAGACCTGTTGCACTTAATTTCTGAAGGAGAACACAAGCTTCTTCATTACCCAACTCTTCTGGTACTTGAATACTTCCCTAGTTACTTAAAAAATATTTATGAAAACAATACATGTATGAACAAAATCTTTGTGAATGAATCATAGAATCATAGAATTGTAGAATCACTGAGGTTGGAAAGGACCTCCGAGATCATCAGTTCCAACTGTCAACCTAACAGTATCATGCCTATCATGCATTTTTTGTTTGCATACGCCAAAGGAGTTTAGTAGAGGCTTCCAGCTATCTGATTTGTCCCTCCCTCAGAGCTGTTAAGTGCCTGCTGCCCAAGCATCCCTCACAACCAACCAGTCTCATTCTCTCCATTTTATCTGCTGTTCTTCCTATATTTTCACCTAAAAGAAGTATGGTATCCTCACCTTGACCATACTCGAGAGGGAAGCATGGAGGACTCCGAATCAGGCCTGCAGGCTGGCTGGAAGGCAGAGAGATGTATGCCTGAAGCCTCACAGAAAGAAAAACTGTATCTGCAGCCTGGAGAGCTCTCCCCACTGTGCCAGGGTTTCTCAGCCATCCCAGAAGACAGTAATGTGACTTTTCTATCAGCTCTACCCTGTCTGCACACAAGATGAATCTCTACCCTTAGCTTCATATTTTACAGATTTCATTCGTTTGTTTTACTCATAATCTTTATTATTGCATATTTGAATTTAATAGAACTTGCTCACAATTCCATTTCATTGCTAAATAATTCCTTTAATATAATGTTGGGTTATTAAGTTAATAGGCTGCTTCCTCACAGCTAGTGCCAATTGCTGAAAAAGGACTGGCTGAAGCCCAAGGGGCTCTCATATGTGATGTGCAGTTGATTGTGTGATTCAGTTTAGCACTGAGATACAACAAGGCAAGTGTTAGAGAGAGATAACATATGCTTTGTGAGTGTTGTCAGAAAGAAAGTGAAGCCCTGTGCTTTCAACATGCGGTGTGTGTTATCACGCATTAGCACAAGCCTTGATATATCTTACAGTGACTAAAAAAACATGCAAAAAAAAGAAGCGTCTATTTATTGGTCAATAACTCACTAATGAAAAGCTGAGGAACAACCTTCTTCAGGAAGTGTCTTCCCTTGAGCTGCAGGAAAAACTGAGAAACATTTAGGCTTCACATTTTTATGTCAAGTGTATATATTCTCCCCCATGCGCTTCAAATTTTTATGCTGCTGCATTTACGGCTTTGGAATGAAAAAAACACTATGCATTAATACGCAGATGTTAAAAATTCTACTCTCAAGCAACAGCACAGAATAAATACTACATTTTATTTAATGAATTTTTAAGTTACTTTTAAATAGTTTGTATAATAGCAGCTCAGTTATTTTTAAGGGAGCTTGGATGAGAAAAACCCCAGTTATTTAGCTATCCAAATATTCCTCCTTAAGCCTTCTGTTGCTCAAAAAAAGCAGATTTTGAAGATGAACATTTGTAACTGTCCCTAACTTTCATCTACTTACATAAGCATGCTTCTAGTCTGAAGACAAGTTTGCTGAAGATGATGAAAAGCCAAGACATTATTCTAACATTCATGTATTTATTTATCACATCCCATTTAAGCATTTGTGTAACCCTTTCCTATTATTAATTAATGTAATTAATTAAATTAATGTATTTTACATACTTTACACATATGGCATCGAGATTACCCATAGAAAGTAGCTTTTTCCCCCATCTTTAAACCCCAAATCTAGCACATTCTCACAAAAGCGGTCACATTTTGATATGCTCAGAGAGTAAGGTATATGAGAGATCACACAGTGAGGGTGTATAGAGGAAAATAGCTCTGGGTAAGTTCAGCAGTTTAGCATGAGTTGGTCAAAAAGAAGAGTTAGTGACAAAGTCCCAAAGACAGATCACAAATACATTCTTTGTGAAATACTACAGTCATTGAAAATGTGTCCTGGTTTTGGCAGGGATAGAGTTAATTTTCTTCCTAGCAGCTGGTACAGAGGTGTGTTTTGAGTTCAGGATGAAGATAATGTTGATAACACACTGATGTTTTTAGTTGTTGCCAAGCAGCCAAGGACTTCTCAGCTTCTCATACTGCCCTGCCAAAGAGAAGGTGGGGGGCGCCCAAGAAGCTGGCAGAGGACACAGCTGGGACAGCTGGCCCAAGCTGACCAAAGGGATATCCCATATCGTACGGTGTCACGCTCATCATATAAAGCTGGGGGAAGAAGGAGGAGGAGGGATCATTCAGAGTGATGGCATTTTTCTTTCAAAATCACTGTTATGGGTGATGGAGCCCTGCTTTCCTGAAGATGCCTGAACCTGGGGGAGTTGATTGGGAGGCAGGGGCAACTCAGGAACTAGTTGAGCATCATCTTCAGGTAGTGAGAAATTGTACTGTTCATCAATTCTTTTGTATATTATTGTAGTAGTAGTAGTAGTAGTAGTAGTAGTCCTATTACACTGTCTTTATCTCAAACCATAAGTTTTACTTTTTTTTCATTTTCGATTCTCTCCCCCATCCCACTGGGAGTGGGGGTGTGAGCAAATGGCCGTGTGGTTGTTTTAGCTGCTGACTAGGTTAGATCACGACCATATGAAGTATAACAGGAAAGGAAGAAACATGATTGTAAACTGAAGTCATAACCAACAGTGTTGGAAAAGTAAGATGAAGATATATTTGAATTAAATTTCTGTCCTGCCATAAAACACGTTGTCTAACTACTCCATTCCTATGACATTCTGGGTTCATTTTAGACGTGGCGAAAAAGAAGCTTTCCTCATAGATTTCAGTTAAAACTTGCAATTGTCCACATCAAGGAGACATATACTCTACCAAATCCTAAATTAACGCAAGTTATTCTATTTCACCATTTCAAAGTATTTTCATCTAAACTTGTTTTGCGAATAAGTTATTGGGAAATTAAGCATATGATGAACATCCACCACGATATACGCACATCTATTAGTCTGACAGCTGGCTCAGAGAAGAAAGAGCAAATGTATATTGACCTATTTTCTACTGGCAATATATTAATGAAGCCAAACAGCTGTGGTTGTTTATAACACTAGAATATGCAAATTAACTTTCCTCATGCCTACAAATGTGCTTGATATTTTACATAATGCCCAGAACATGCATCTTTAAAACTCCATACCTGGTGTTCAATGCTAAACTTCAGTAATACAAACTGCAGCCTTAGGTTTCCTGAGTGAGGGAAGCAGGACTACTTTTTATGCTTTCCAGGTACATGCAAATAAAGCTTTTCTTTTATAAGAACTGACTAAATCCAATGTGCTTCTTTCTTGATTTGCACATCTGGACATACAGTCTCTTCTGCACACAGAGATTCTTTATGAGGAGGAAACACAAGTGACTCAGATAACAGGTGAGCTGCTGCTCCACTTTGCTCAAGCTACTGCATTTCTGAATTATGGTCTAGCATGGCAGTTCTTCTAACTTACAACTCCTTGTTCTGTCTTTTAAGTCTTGAAATTACAGAGGCGTTGGGAAGCCTCCCATTTTATCTGGATTCGCACTTTTTATGCTGTTGTGAATCTGGTCATAAACACAGTGTAACATCTCAGAAGTATCACAAAAATCAGATCTACCTCACTCCTTTATCTTCATAACGCAACAGGAGTGCAGAAAAATCTAGTGGGCATCGGAGCTATGAATCCTGAGAGGTTGTCTGACAACAGGTGATGCCTTCTTCAGGTTTCGATGCAATCAGGCTTGAAAACAAGGCCTTTACCCAAAGTTTTTCTCTGGAAACATAAACCTCTCTTATGGAATCTAAGCATTCAAAGTTCCAGAAGTTACAGTTTGGCCATCAGCTGTGTGTCATATTCTAAAGGATATAATAGTTTAGAGATATTGTGCATTTAATCATTCTAAGCACTGATCAAGACATTAATGATATTTACATCTGTACATAGAACCACAAATTTAGCTTGAAACATCTATTCAGTTATTTTACATACAGTATTGTACTGGAAATTCTCCTACTTCGAGAACTTCCAAACAATGAAGGAATTACTGGCCAAGTTTTTTTTTTCCCCCTACAATTTTTTAAAAGTAATCAAAGATCTCCAAAGCAATCATATATGCCCAAGAATATCTACATCTTAATTCTTCTTTGTTTAAGCAGTTATTTACAACTGTTGCACCACGGCAGACAGATTACATTACTACTTCTAGCATCTAATATCATGCAGCAATAACTGCATTTGCAAGGATTAGTTTCTCGATGTCCCAAAAAACCAATTCAAAATGAAATAGCAAAGTCACTTGATTGATACAGCACCTTTTCATTCAGTAAACCTCATAGTATATCTCACAACACCTGCTTTGGTTTAAGCTGAAAAAATCTCATCATCTGTCCAAGTTGCATGTAATTGTTTTCTTGGAGTCTTTCACAAGTTTGTATCTGCACTGTTTTGTTTATTGTATAACATTTTTACATGCGAGCAGTGGATACACAATTGCCTATATAGTATGACATTATATAGATTTTAATTTTTATACCTTTTTGACTGGAGCAACTATACAACGTGCATACAATGAAAAGAAAAAGCAGCAGTGTCTAGGAAGTATGGAAGTCTCGAATGAGCTTTTATAGCATTCAGACCCCAAGGTTCTTCCAGTTTTATCTATACTAAAGAGGTTCTTAGAGTTACAAATTCAAATGGATGTGTTTTAGCCTACTATCCTTAGAGCCATACATAGTATTACCTTTCACACTGTTAAGAAATCTCTGCAGTGATTGCTTTTGATCCTTTCTCCTCCTTAGTTCCAAAAGCACCGCTTTTTCTTTCCTTCTTTCTTTTCCTCCCCAAAAGGGAGCTCAAGAACCCTCTGATGTGTAATTGCACAAGGTTCAGGACAACTGTATTTCTTTTACACAGATAGCTTTTACAATGACCTCTGCGACTGTGATATAACAGGATCATCTTCCCAAGTAATAATTTGTGGTGAATGTGATAGGTAAAGATATGGAGAATATTTTTTTCCTTACAAAAGGATATAGGTGCAGAACAACTCCACACAGACAGTTTCTAAAAAGAACCACAAAAAGCAAAATAATGTGCACTACTGAAATTGTCTGAAGGTAAGAAAGAGTACAGATCAGCTGAAAGGCATATTGAAAAAGGATGAAGAAATACTGTAGAGGAGGAACAATCTACACCTCTGTTCCTTCTCTTGCAAGTCAGCCTTTTAAATATCCTAGTGATTTTAGAAAAGAAGACAAGCCCAAAGGTCTAATAGATTAACTCCATTGTGACTTAAGTGATGCAGAAACAGACAACAAAGAAAATAAAACAGATTTATGCTAGGCTACTTCAATGAATGACCTCTGAACAGCTCATGTTTTAGCCTTTTCCTCCTCAATATCTGGCAAGCAATTTCAATGGAGAAGTACAGTAGTAAGATTTTTCTCCCACACACCAATTATTATTAAACAGAAACAATTCTGTGGGAGAAAGCATGGGCAAATAAGTCACAATGCACTTATATTTTCTCTTAGATGTAGGTGTTTTGGCAATGCATTCATATAACAGCCTACAAAGTCTATCACTGTGTAACTGAAAAAACTGAGATATCTGAAAAAAAATGAGAAAAGAGCTTTTATCATCCTCATCACCATTTCAGACATTTTATATGTATCAGTCCTTGAAAATCCTCTAAGATTTAAGTAATCAGCAGCTTCATTTTATAGATACTGAGTAAGATAAACAGTGTGACCTTGGCAAAACAGAAGCCCTCTATGTGTCACAGCCTGTAAACAGACCTCGAATCACCTACAACTTCAGTCCATCATCATCTTAGTCACTGGACCTACATTTTCTCTCGTGCTAAATTTTAAAGGGAGTGGAACATCTCCCTTATGAGGAAAGGCTGAAGGAGCTGGGTCTCTTTAGCTTGGAGAAGAGGAGGCTGAGGGGTGACCTCATCAACGTTTATAAATATGTTAAAGGTGAGTGTCAGGAAGATGGAGCCAGGCTCTTCTCGGCCTCACTAAGCGATAGAACAAGGGGCAACGGGTGCAAATTGGAGCATAGGAGGTTCCGAGTTAATGTCAGGAAAAACTTTTTCACTGTGAGGGTGACAGAGCACTGGAACAGGCTGCCCAGAGAGGTTGTGGAGTCTCCTTCTCTGGAGACATTCAAAGCCTGACTGGACAGGTTTCTGAGTGATGTGCTCTAGGTGGCCCTGCCTTGGTGGGGGGGGTTGGACTAGATGATCTTTCGAGGTCCCTTCCAACCCTTGTGATTCTGTGATTCTGTGATACTTCTCTCTTACTCAATGGCAATTCAAAATATCCACATTAGCGTATAGGCAGGATATTACTCTCTCTCTCAGCACTGAGCAATTCTGACTATGCCTATGCTAGGAAAGAAAATTCGCCAGGGGGTATTCTCTTGCATTGAGGCCACTGCACAGCACAGATGGTGTCTAAACACCTGAAATACCTTACTCTTCAAAATACTTTAGTGGCAACCAGTCTGTTTGTTGGGAGAGCTAGATGGCCTGTGCCTATGACCTATGATTAAACAGTATGGGCAATCACATGCCCTGACCTAGCCCCCTTTAGCTTGTTGATATCGATGCTGCCTGTGACACACACCCAGACACAGATGTGCACAGCAGAGCCTGGTGACTACTCACCATTAATATTGTTAACGATACATTGTGTTTTGACAGATAATTGATTGTACTTAGGCCCATAGGGTCACATAATCACTTCAGCAGATCAAATTATATTAGACTTGGCTGACTCAGCATGCCATAAGTGACATTGCTAAAAAATGCAAAACAAAACAAAAAGATAAGAAGGCAACAAAAAAACACATAAAGAGCTTTGAACTGCTTATTAATATCGTAGCCATGTAGATTGTAATTGAGGAAAACTACTTGCTGTCCTTCTTGCAGAGATGAATTATATATGCAGCTCAGCCACTACACGGAGTGAGATCACTAGATAATATCAGAGTAAACTTGCTCCAAAATACTTGAAGAATACATGTGCCTTTTTAACTCCACAAGCCTCTGGATAATTTAACTGTGCCAATATATACTTACAGTATTTTTTCCTCATCATCATGTCAGAATTGTTATCCTCGGGTATTATTTAGTCAGTCACTGAAAACACATTTGGCTATTTCCTAAACATAACACCAGTAACTCCTTCCCCTAAGCAAGACACCTGTAGACACCAGTCATGAGTAAGATAGTGCGCTTTTATAGAAGTTAATGGAACAGAGCTCAGTGTTTTTCTAGATATTTGAATTTTGCAGAGAATATATTTCCTGCTAAAAAAATCTTAAATGGATTTTTACAGGTGGTATTCTTTGGGCTTTCTTAGGTAAACTATGAGTTTATAGTGTTTTATACGTAACATACATGTAATGCATTCAATGTTAAATGGTGGCTGATATTGAATGGTTCTAAATGATATGGGAGAATCTCTTCACTGAACAGGAACAGAAAGGAGAAATTCTTCCAATTTTCATTCATTCAATACCATATTTCCACTCATTCAACTGATTTAAAAAAAAAATCTGCTGGGCTTTTAGTTTCAGTGATATCTAGGGACAGTGAGCTCCATAAATCTCATATGTTGGATGATTAGTTCCTTTCCTCAGTTTTAAAATGTATTGCCTTTCAATTTCCATGATTATTTCCTTGTTCTTATGTGATAAGTAGTAAACAGGAGCCACCATTTATCTTGTCAGCATAGTCCATTATTTTGAATCTCATATGCCTTCTACTTGTCTTCTCTCTCAAAATATGATAACTGTTTAGTTCAGTCTCTCTTCCCACAAAGCTATCTCTGTGTCACTTACCATTCTGGCACCTTCCATGAAATCCACTCTACTTCTGCTAGGTCTTTCTTGATTCAGTCTCTTTTAATTTTTAATTTACATGATAATACAAGAAATGGATTTATGAAAAAATTAAAATGATAAGACCTTAGTTAACACTTAGGTGAAAAGGCCTGTATTTATCTCGAATCTGGCATTTTGCAAGAACAATCATACCATTCCTTCCTAATTACATTATCTTGTACATTTCACTTATTCAAGATACTTAGTATTAACAGATGTAATAAACTTGTGGTACTGTATTAAATCACTGCCCATCAGCAAGTTAATATCCCATGCAGCATCAATCCCTCACTGGCAAACTAAAAGCAAAATGAACAGCTTCATTTATAGATAATTATCTTCTTCCCAGCCATGTTTATTCTATAGCCCTCCAATGTAATAGCTGCAATTACATTATTTTGCCAAAGCATGATAACAGTTTTAGTCCAGACCATAAATGAACATGGACTAAGACATCAGATCTAAATCAGCCCCATCTGCTATGATATTCAGAACCTCAGCTCATATTCAGCTTTTGCACTGGACCCTCCCACTGAACTGGACATGCCCATATTCTCATATCTGAGTCAAGGGAAAAATTTAATAATGCACTTTTCAGCTCCCAGAGTTTTCACGTTTTTTTCCTGTTCTTCCAAAAATCACACACCCACAGTCATTTACAAGGGCAGGTGTCTGTTTATGCAGGCCAGATGCTAGATTTATTTTTTCACCTCAAATTAAGGCATCCAAGTGCCAGCTAAATATAAGACTCCTTTGGCAGCGTCATGGCAGCTTCATCCAATAATCCACATCAGGTCAGATGGAGTTTAACCTCAGGTATGCTAGGATAGCATTTTTGAAATAACTACATGCAACACCACAGGGCATTGTGCTGTAGACAATACTGATTAAAACAGGTGAAAGCTAATTTGGCACATCGTGTTGAAATGCTACTGATACCTGCAGGAACTCTTACTTGATGAGTATATTCTTCATTCACCATTACACCTGTCCTTCAACTATCCCGGCTTAATAGATCAGCCAGTCTTGGTTAAATCTGAGAGTTTTTCGTTGTAAAGTGCCATTTCAGGAACTGATGTAGGAAGAAAAAGAAAAGCATTCAAGATACGAATCAAGATGAAACATTTCAATTCATTTTCAAAGTTAACTTTTTTTATTTCTAAAGAAGTTTCTTTTCACAATGTGTAGTATAAGGAATATGAAAACCAAAATTGAAACACCATTTTTTAAATTTACATGATTCCTGTTTTCAATGTTTCCATTCCAGGAAAATTTTTAATCCTGTATACACACATACACATGCATGCATGCAGATTCATGTAAATATTTCATTCTAATTCAATGTGTTAATAACATTTTTTTTTAATATGGAATTTTCAATTCAACACATTTTGAGTACTCATGCAAATTTATTAAAACTAAATATTGTATTATACTGGGATTTAGTTACTTTACACTATGCAAGTTAGCTTTTTTTTATTATATGGGAATTTCTTACAGTAACAGTACCGATACATTCTCCTACTCTGCTTAAGAATTGGTATGATCACAACAGAAAGCTTTCAAAGGGTCTACACCATTTACCATGACTTTTGTGAATACTTATAAACTCATGTATCTAGTCACCTTTCTTTATGTAAGAAAACTTACCATGCAAAGCATATTAATTATTTTAGACAATCTCTTCAATAAATACTTGAAAATATAAGTAAAGCAGCCATTTATTGTAGAGCTTTGGCTTTGGCACTGCAAAACGCTTATAAAAAGCACTTGGATACATATCCACATGGACAATTAGAAAGGTGGACAGCTGTTGTACCTCATTAAAGAAAATGGATGTGAATAGAGATATGTTTCTTGTTCGGTTTTATATTACTGAGTAAATCAGTATTGAGAATCTTCTAAATATGCAGATGTTACTAAATAAAACCCCATCTAAGGAATCTGTACAACCAGTTTCTCACGATATACTTATATCTACATAATGTAAAGCACAATTTCAACTGCAAAGATTATTCTTTGTCATCAGCTTCAAATGACAGATTTTAAACCCAGTAATACTGGAGTTTGTGTCACTGATCGCCATGTATATAAACGGCTTTTTTGTTGTAGGCTTCCACAGAAGATTCTTTGCTGCTATAAAGCAAGTTCTACTTTTAAGTGTGTTTTGCATAACATGATCTCAGTCAGTCTGAGAGGAGGAATGGAAACCTCTCTTCCTTGCAGAGCTATGGCATCTAATCTGTACAATTTTCTACAATTAGACTGGTTCTGAGTGTCTGGCAAACATTTATTCTGCAAGAAATGTATCACATGCCAAAACCTGAACAGGGGTTAGTCAACATGGCTTCATTGCCAATATTGAGCAACCATCTCCCAAATATGCAAAGTTAAACTTGGGCTCCTACAGCAACTTTCCTTAGTATAGTTCCTAGCGGAGTATATAACTACATACCCTTTCTACATTCATCAGCAGAGCTTACATTGTGAATATGTATTACCTCAGCTTTAGATCTCTATAATTAGTTTGTTTCTTTATTCCCTTCTCTTCCCCCCCCCCCGCCCCCAAACACACACACATCTTGTATATATTCTTTCTCCACCTGGACGCTACAAAGACTTCAGTGTTTACCTAACTCTTTCTACCACAAACAGTGCTTTGAAATCAATTCTGTAATTATGCAAGTTGCATCTTTTTTTAAGATCATAGGCTTCAGTTAAAAGTTTAAAGGCAAGCACAGTATGTTACTGTGCACTCCAGAGCACATCACAAATGGACTGTGATTTCCACAAAGGCCTGTACATGCTAATGCTATGTAATCATAGGCTCTGTCTAGAAAATCAGTTTTTAGACATAATGTAAACTGTAATTATCACAGGTATGCTCATGACCATGCACCTCAAGGTGCCTAGAAACATAAGTTTAAAAAGCAGCTAAAAGGAGAGAAGATGAATGACAGACAGGCAAGAGAGTTCAGTATAGGTTGAGAGCAATTCAAAATTCTCAAGCATGCTTCCACTATTGCAGAAGTAACTAGAAGGATTTGGGAAAACCATTTCCTGCCATATTAAAAAAAAAAAAAAAGAAGAAAAAAAAATCCACCTTAATAGGGGACACAGCATATTATTATTCTATTATTATATTAAAAACTAGTTTTTACAACATTAAAATGACAACCTGCAAGGAAAATCACTCAGAAGTTTCAGAAGTGAAATTTGTTCCCTGCATTCTGGCTGCTTGGTACACGGCTGACCTCTGGGACGGGCCTGACTAACACTCCTCTTGTCAGTGGCTGGGACGGCAGGGAAATGTGGCAGCTCAGCTATCCCATGCAGCTGCCAGCCAGGACAAGGGTGCTGGAAAGCCACTTAATCTCCTTGTTTAAGAGTTTCTCTTAATTGGAAAATTACTTAACAGTAGTAACTGCCACATTCCAGACCAGAAAACACATTTAGTGGAACTCGCACCCCATAAAAGGCAAGCAAATTCTGCAGGCATTCCACATTTCTTGACAGTACAACTGTGGTGTTTATAAAGTTTATGTTACAATTGTGCCTGGTTAACTGGATACCTGTTAGAATAAACCAGATGGTTACTTTCCATGCACTACATGCTTTTCAGTTTGCAGGAAAGATTTGTCACTATCAAAGACTGTTTCAAATGCATGGGAAAACACCTCTCAAAGACAAGTTTAAAAACTGTGTACATAAATCCTATAAAAACAGCTATGGAGAGGATACTGCTATTTGGCTGATTTCCTATTTGTTATACTAGGTGTTTTATGCATTAGTTTTACACGTTACGTAGACAGTTTATCATCATCATTTGGAGACATTTAGCCCATTTTCTGTGATGTTTTTGAAAGATGTTAAATTCCCAAGAGTTGGATGATTAAATGATGCAAAATGATGCAAAACAGTCATTCTAGGGTATTTCATATATCTAAATTGAAGCTGTATCTATAAGTTTGACTCCCTGGTACCTGAGCACCATGCTCCTAAACAAGAGCTCTAGTATATTGCCTCCTCCTGTTCTGCTAATTAGACAGAAATCTATTAAAACAAGCCTATTTGTTTACGTAATTAATCATGTTAAAAGAAGAAAATGGTTTGTTTAATATGTATTTTTTCTTTCCATTTTAGCAGTTTTTTCAGAGTATAGAAACTTTTATCTTACTGTAATTTGCAACTATGTGTTGAAAGAGGTATTCTTGAAAGCTTCCTTTTAATTTCTAGGTGGCAAATGGAGAGATAGGGAGATTTTCAGTGCAATATTTGAAGTTATTCCTGTTAGATTACTTTGGGCATCCTGATTGTCTGTTTTTATCTTATAACAAAGTTGACAGAAGGATGGAGAAATCATGTGTTATTCTATACCTGTACTGGAAATCAAAGTACAGCAGATTCTTCCCTTCTTTTGTTTCAGTATCCACAAACACAATCTCTTTTATTTTGAGGCCCATTTTCACAGTGCCTAGTGCTGACCTGATTAAAGGGGTTATATTTTTTGTTTACTTTGATCTGTTTGTCTTATCTCTGACTTGATCAAATATTTTCAGTGATATCCTCCTTCTGCCTCAACATTTTGATGATTGCAGACCTCATTTCCTGCCAGAAAGCATAAAACTCTTCTCCTGTGCTGGTCTATTTGTGCTATACACAATAGGATTTACTGTGGCAGGCTGGGCATATCTCTGGTGATCAGATGGCTTTGCCTTAACTAAAGAAATAGATAACAGTTCTCCGACCAGCTGCTGCACTACATGTAGTACCTGTCTTAAAATCCCATAGGTTTGGAAAACAGTAGCAAGTACACAGGTATATATTCTATAAACATCCTAATTGTGCACTCAATGGATGTATGCCTGCGTGTGTTAATGTCCATCTATCAACGAGCTGTTCCAGAGCTTGCTTCCAAATTTCATCCCTACTCAGGCATCACTAAGAACCTGGGCCATTTCCCTGCAACACAGCACGCAGGTACCAAGAGTGCTCATATGCTGCTACATTACGTGACACACAGAAGACTCAGTGTGGAAGCTGATGGTGTGGTTAAAAACCAGCATTTCTGATTTTCCCACAGTGGTACAATGATTTGAGTTACAATAGTGGGTTTTGTTTGTTGGTTTGTTTGGGTTTTTTGTTTGCTTTTTTTTTCGGGCGGGTGGCATTTGCTTGTTTGGTTTTTTTTAAATTTTTTTTTAAACCAGAGTTCTGAATATTTTTCCATCTTTTTTTGTCTGCTTCCAGTATCTGGATATCAGAGTGGCACATATCTAGGTCACATGTAGGACAAAACAAAGCGTGAACATTACCAGCATCTATTAGGGGACATGTAGATTCTCATGACACAGGAATAATTTGCTGGTTATGAAAAGTTGGAAGGAATCTAGGCAAAATATGTCTAGTTTTTCATGGGCTGATGTTTATTATATAGAGTAAATGGTAGAGTGTAATTACATAACACTGTACACATCAAGTGTGAGGGATTTCAGTGGTATAGAAATTATTAATAATACTTTCATATTGATGGGTAATTTTTCAGTATTTTACATATGCGAAGAAAACTAAGTTTCTTTAGCTCCATTTGACATCAATTGTTACTATATGCAGCTTAAAGATGAGAAACTGGGACTTTAAAGTCACACTCTCCTATTGCTCTGGGTCATAAAATAACTTGATCCTTTTTTCCCCTCAGTTTTGCAGTTTAAACAAGACAGATATAAATTGCTCAGTAAAAGCTAAGTAATTAGAGGAAGAATGGTTTCTTACTGTTTATGGGTTGACGGGAAAACAACTTTGCCAAAACAAGACAAGGATACCAAAAAGCACCAATGTGACTTATTCTTCCCAGTAACACTAAGAAAATCTTGTGAGGTACTAACAGCTACTGGCTAATTGACTATAATTTACTGTTGAATCAAATCTGGAATAGTCCTGCTGTCCCGAACATCTTGCCAGCTAACGTAGGTAAAACTGCAAAACTCCCAGCAGCAGGTGTTTAATAAAAGATCAGATGATCTCTGTTCTGCCAGGTTCTGGCATGTCAAGCACTTCAACCTCTGGTCCCAAAGGTATCGCTGCAACAATTTTAATTACTGATAATTTACTGGACCTCAAGTGAAACGTAGCCACTTAGACTGTTGGTTCAATAAAAATAAGAGACAACCTCATTTACAAAACCAATGTAATGGAGAATTTCTCCTTAGGAATATCCCCCTGCCTAAACTCTACAATTCTAGATCTCCACTTGAGAGAATTCTAAATACAGTTTCCTGCAGGGATGACTGACCTGGACATTCTAGACAGCAAAGATTTTACACCACTGTTCTTTGTTGGGGGTTATCCACATCTGTATTTAGTCATTAATCCTGAAAATGTTAAACTTATTAGCATTTCATTCTTTACCTGTGGAATAACCTTCTGTCATTTACTGAGCTATTTCAAAGGCTCAACGTAGAGATGGGTGGGTTATTTGTACTGCAAAATTTTAGGCAAAGTTGAAAAAATAGTTTTGTCATCATAAATGAAAAAAAAACCAAAACAAAACACTCCAAAACCGAAACTCCATAACATTCCAGTTTCAAACTAGTTGCAAAGAAGACACTACTACCCTGAAGCGGACAAGGAACTTATGCCATCTTAAATCCCTATGAATCAGGGTATTTTGGGAAAAAGAAGGGATGGGAATAAAAGGTTGGTGGTGGTTTTTGGTTTTTTTTTTGTTAGTCTTGCAATCTAAATGACCCAAAATTGGAAGAAATAAATCCCACTCCTCCTTCAAGAAATAGTACCTCTTTTTTTTTTTTTTTTCTGAAATACAACAACTCCAGCAGGACAGTTTCTAAGAAATTCATACGTGCACACTCTGTAGAAGACTCATTTGTCTCCTAAGATAAGTCTCCTAAGATACCTAAGATATACTGGAGAAGTCTTGAGCTTATTCCTAAAGTAGGCAAATATGAATTTTAAGTCTGTTTCCTACATCCCACTCAGTATTCACATCACCAGGCAAAGCACACGAAGAGAATATATTCTCCTACTCTCTCATTTCGTGAAGGACATTCATTCTCAAACGTATCATTCAGCTGAACTAAAAATAGTTAGTCATATAGCACTAGTTGGGAAAATGCAAAGGAAAGTAAATACCAGCATGGACTAATTTCAGCATGTCGTAGTCCCCTGTTAGGTTCATTCAATGCACAGGACAAAAATTAATAGGATAGATGTTGGTGATGCCCAGTATTCTCCCTCATGCAGTCAAATCATGTTTTTGTGAAAGCTATTCGTAATATACATAGATAATTTATATAAGGATGGATTTAATTAGATTTCAGCATCTTTTAATAAAGTCTAGCAACTAGGAGGATGGGGTAAAAGTCAGTACAGTGTAACCAGAAGCTAATCCCCTGTGAAGCACACAGTTTTAGGAGCAGTCTACAATTACTACACAATCTCAATTAAGTTCCTACTAAAACTGATCTCTCTAGTCTGATACTGCATTTTCAAATTATGTTATGTTGTGTACTTAAAGAATTACAGGAATTATGAATAAATTCTCTGCACAGAAGCATTTAGACAACAGCTACATTTTACCATTCTTAAAAGCTCAAAAAATATATAAAAGAGATGAACCAGATTTTATTTATTCCATGTATTAATGAAACAGCATTTGCTGATCAATAACACTGAATTTCAGATCTTATGAGGAGCATTATAAAGAATAGCGTTGCATAGCATAGCATGCAATAGAACAAAACAGAACAACTTTGAAAGTTTTACCCTGTGGCTGAAGCATGTTTTCTGTCCCAAATAAATGCAACCAATGGCTATATTTAACAAAGGTTTCAGTGAGAGATGGGGATGTGATAGCAGTAGCGGAAACGGGCTGTTTTCCCAGTTTGGAAGAGCCATTGTTTGCTTCGCTGTCCTTTGCGCGTGGATCCAAATGTTCTAGGTCTGAAAATGATCAATCTTTCCACCATACCTGTGCAACCTCCACTCCCTTGTTTTTCAAAGCCTGTCTTATTTTCACTGTGATCTGTTGTCATTGCTCGCCCCAATCTATGGCTCTGTTTACCATGTGGCTTTACTACAGGCTGTGGCTGTGGAAATCGGCCCCCCTCATATTCCTCTGGTTTCTGCCCAGCCAGATAATGTACCCAGTCCTCCTCGCTGGGTGGTCTCATGGATATTGGCTCTGGTGCAGAGAGGGGACAGGTGACAGAGGTGGTCTCCAGGGCGCAGGGCTGGTTTCTGCCACGGCCTGAGAGAAGAATAACAACACTGGGGTTGTCCTCGGAACTGAGTGGCCAAGAACGCACCAGGGATGACCAGCAGCTGTGCCTGCTGCACGTCCACCAAGGGCTGGGGGGGTGGGGGAGGTGAGCTAGTGGCTGTGTTGTACTCAGCTGTGGGCTGGGGCTGAACCATGACAATCAGCCTGCTCCTGCCTACAGGGGTGCATTGTGCTAATGCTAGTGAGCATCCGCTCTGAAAATGATTTGGAAAAATCAGGTACCATAAAAAACCAAAATAAAATAAAATAAAATA
>VWZZ01004807.1:154640-168029 GCA_013399095.1 Psophia crepitans | reverse complement strand
TGGGCTGGCTGGGGATGCTGTGTTTGCTGCAGCCCAGGATGGGGTTTCCCCTCTGGGCTGCCAGGGCACACTGCTGACTCCTGTCGAGCCTCCTGTCAGCCAGCACGCCCAGGCCCCGTCCTGCAGGGCTGCTTTCCTGCCACCCCTCTCCCAGTTTAGACCTCTGCCTGGTGTTACTCCGTCCAACGTGCAGAATCTGGCATTTGGTCTTCCTCAGTTTCATGCCATTGATAATTGCCCAATGCTCCAGTCTATACAGAGCCCTCTGCAAGAACCAATAACGTATTTTTATGTTTTATCAAGATGCTATCTACAGAACCTTCATAGGTATAATCTTAATAGTTTTAGCTAGATTTCTGAAACCATTACTTTGTCATTTTTATGCGGACAATTGTGTTTAGGGTTTTATGTTACTAATGTTACAATGAAATACTCCCTCCTCCCCCCCTCCCAAGATATTGTAGAACACGAGGACTTCTAGAAGGACTTTATTCCTGGAATATTCAGATAAAATCTATTCTTCAAACATCTAACATCTTCAAACATTAAACATCCTTTGTTATTTACCTTGCTCAAACAAGAATTTCAGAAACACACATTGCATAAGCAACTGCCAGTTAGTAGACAAAGGTCAATTTAGAGGAAGGAAAACATTCCTCTTCTAGAATATTATTAATCCAGCTCCTCTTAGAAAGTCTTGTTCAGCTGCTGATGTGCTATTTGACCAGGAAATGAGGGAGTGTAATGATCATGTGAGACTTTGCAGAAGAAGAATCCCAGTCAACACACAGAGTCCTATTTATTCCATAGCACTTTGCTCTATACTCATCTTTATGGAAGAAAAAAAACCAAACCAAAAACCACCATGTCATAATCGCATTTAAGGTGCAAATAATAAGACCAATAACGTATCTCAAAAAAAAAAGGACTTTTTTAATTTAAGTCTCAAAATCAAAAATGAGTCATGCAATTCACCTCAAAATACTGAATAAGTAATACTCTGGTAAAAGTTGCTATCAGCAATTTTGATGGGGAAATAAGCCAGCTGTGTTAAACTAGCCCTCAATTTAGTCTATTTTTTAAGTACTGCATGATCCTTTCTGACATAAAAGTTTTAATAAGTTCATCTTGATTTGTACAGTAAAATATCTTTTTGGGAAACATACAATTTATGTTCTGCAAGGAAACTGTTACAATAGACAATTTTTTGAAACCTGTGAAGACCAAACAAAATGGGAAGATATAATGGAAAATGCAACGAATCTCTATGGTTTTAAGAACAGGGCAAGCAGGCATAGAAATATTGCCTGGACCATAGCTGAACTGCTGTGCATCCAGGTTCCTTCTAATCAATGAAAATAGCTAAGCTAGCACTGAGATTGACTGCTACTTTTAGGGACTTGGCCATATACTCACTGTAACAGCGGGTGTTTTCTTTTCACTCCTCTTTTTATGCAAAAACCTTTCTGGGTAGTACTAATGCTGACATGAGAACTACTTACAAGTCAGTAAATGTGGTTACAGCAGAAAACCTTTAGCTGTGTCAGCCTGGTCTGAACCACCTGTTTTCTTCTCTCTCCACACCTTCACACATGCTTATGGAATCTACCTACCAGCTATGTTTTATGAATAACATTTCATGACAACACAGATTCTCTTTTAAGTACTCCAAACCTATCTTACACAAAATGATCCAGCAGTCCTGCTTTTATTCAGAAAAAGCAAAAGATAAGCAGAATTCATCCTCTTTTAAGAACCTTGTTTCCTGGAGTATGGTTGATGTTTACTTTCCCCACAAATGCATAGATTGATACTTTACAAGTTCATATATTTACAAATATTTCTAGATATTATCATGCTACAGTCACACTTGACACCTGCACTTAGAAAGCTAGTGAGTGGTTAATCTGCTTATTATCATTGACATGAGAAACACATCTCATTCAGAATTACGTCTCCATAAAAAGTAACCTAACCAACAAACACAAGTTATCAGCAGTCCTAATTCTTGATTAAACATTTCTGCAAGCTAACAAAGTGAATGCAGATGCAGAAGTTTCAACTTAATGAGTCAAATGCGTCAAGTTCTTCTTTCAAATTTTCTGCTTCTGGCAATTGATGCATTCATATTTTTCATGGTAGGGAAAAAAAAATATTACAGGACACATCTTACAATCCACCTGCTAAACAGATTTACTCAGAAAAATAAACAATTTGTTAAAATTTAAATATACATATAAAAAATATAGTTGCCAAGGCCATCGAATGTATTGAGCTAAGAGTTAATTTGTTGTTTAGTCTGCATGGGCTTTTCAGGGAATTTTTAACATGGTTTTCAAAAAAACCTTTACTATTAATGTTACAATTAACATTCAATTCCTATGTTTCCTTACACCTTTAAATTTAATTTACCTTCAAATATGAAATGCTATGGCAGCTGTAATTTAGCAAATCTCAGTTACATTTTATTTGATAACAGAATAAAACCCACTGGCTATCAGAATTTTGAAGTATTGTCTTCTTATTTATCATCAGCATGGGGACTGAAGGACTAATAATCAGAATTACATTTTACTGGACTTTCTACAGAAAAAAAAAAAAAAAAAGAAATAGCTACTGCATGTAATGAACCACATGAGATACAGGTGAAATGTTACTTTCAAGCTAAGGTAACCTTAACCTTTCATTTCTGTAGCCTGATGTGAACTACTACATGAATTTGGAGAGTTAAGATAACATGACCAGACTCAGGATTATTACTTTAAATTTTATAAGAAGGCAAGTGTTTCTTGGGACTTTCATCAAACTCACAATGAAAAGGCAGCAATGTATAATTTTGTCCTCAAACCAGTTTGAAACATCTACTTTTCCCTAGCAGAAACTACAATGACATTGTGATTGAAAACCACTGGAACAGAACTTCATGGAATTTCTAGAATTTGTCTCCTTTTTTATTAAAAACAAATATACAAAATAAACCACATAAAAATCCACAATTTTACTTAGTTTTTTAAAGAAGAAAGGCTTCCTGAGTATGTTACTGTCTTAAACTCCCCTGACTCTAGAGTTGTGTGATGCTTGTAATGCCTGGTCCTTAACTGAACTCTCTTGCACATGATCACTTTGTTGCCACATTATAAACCTACGTCATCTCAGAGGAGATCAGGTGTTACACTTAACGGCAGTCCTCTAATTTGTCTATGGAACACATCAGTACAGACACATTTATCTTCAAGTAATTATTGACAAAAAAATATTCATCAAGACATCATGTGTGCAGAAATACAGCTAGTTTAAGTGCCAAGGAAGGCTTATTCCTTGTCCACTCAATGATGAAAGGTCTTACTTAAGAGAGTTCACACTTCATCCTGTCACCTTTCATTGGGAGAAAAAACAATAAATCCATAAATATTCAGACATTTTTTCATTCACGTGACAAGATCTCCCACAGGGTGACCAACTGAAGATGTGTTTTTTTACAGCAGGAGTTGCTTGGCTCCCCATGTAATAGAGCAAGCCTACTACAAAAGTTACAATGAGTTAAGCGGTAAGCTGAGGATGTTCCTTTGGGGAAAGGAAAGAATGGCACATAATTCAAGAGTCATCTCTATTTTTCAGTCTCTCAGAGCACAATCTTTCTTACAGTTTAATATCCAAAGAGTAGTAATTAGTGATGAATAAACTTTTCTCATCTTAATCCAATTTCAGTTAACAACACAAAATTACGATCTATGCTTCTTGTTTGAGTTGTATTGATATTTTGCAAATCAGCTTGTTTTAGGAAAAAGTTAGTATTATCCAGGTTATACAATAGGTCTTCAAGTCATTAATGTAACTTTTCATTACAACTTCCCCGTTTAGTTTATGTTGCAGAATTAACAATACTATAGATTTGTATTTAAAGACCATTCCCTTTGGTAAAGCTGAAGGTTCATGGGAATTAGTGTATTAACTGAAGGACAGTTAGTTAAAATAAAAGGTTATACAGTTCCATATATCTTTTCACAATTTTTAAATCAGCATAAATGGTCTCTGGTATGCTTACTAACAATTGATTAGAATTATTTTTTTTCCATTTGGCTTAGTTTTTGTCCATAACACCACTCTATTTCTAATACCAAAGTGAAAGGAAGACAACAAACTTCACTTCATTCATGATAAAGAACATATACATTTCCAGAAATTCTCTAGAATTTTTTTCCTGTATCACAAAACATCATTTTGTAAGACATGCAATGGGAATCCTTGCTGTCTATCATCCATAACCATACTTTGAAACGAGCAAGTCTCCCTGGTTATCTTGGCAGCAAATCAACTGGCCAAGTAGAGTTTCAAACACAGAAAAGGTTGGTGCAATTTTGGGGAGACTCCAAGAGGAGATACATAGAACAGATAGATAGAAAAAATCGGGTAACAAGAACATCTATCATAACAGCCTCGTTCAGAGCTTAGGAAATGGGCATTCACCTCTAGGAAAGAAACCAGTAAATGGCTCATTCGTTCATATTAAAACAGACATGAGAAACGCAGCTTGTCAGGGTTTATGCAAGCATAAAAACTGACCTTCTAAAAGTAAAGCCTGCTTACAGCCTTGTCATTAGTTTGTAAGTAACAGCGTGAATAGACTACATATTACATGAGCTATAACTAACTCAGAGATAGAAAGGGGGTTTCTTTAGTTACGTTTTGGGTTACTTTGTAGGCAACATAATAGCAAGGTATTACAAAGAAAGAAATTAAAGCCCCTGACTAGGGCATAGATAATTCTCTAAATTTCCACAGCTACATAGGATTCAGCAAGACAATTCTCATTACTACAGCTCTGGAAAATATACATACTCTCACTATCTCCATGCAGTAATATTCTAATTATATTGCTTACAAGGAAAAGATATGTTAAATAAGGTATCTGGGAGCTAGTCGTACTCAATACATCAGACATTTTCACTGTGCCTACAAACAAGTTATACACTAAAACAGGCAGATGACTTAGGAGATTTGTAAAAGGTTGTATAGCTTTCTACCAGTAGCTTACTATCAAATTCATTCTTAAATGCAGACGGGAAATCATTATTATTTGACAACTGCTAGTTTGTCCAGTAGTAGATCATTTCATTCTATTTTCTAATGGGAGACATTGCCAACATTATTAAAATCAGTACTACATACTATCTTTTTGCAATCTTAGCAGAGAAATCAACAACTGCATAGAAAGGGGTATTTAGTCTTTTCATTCTCATTACTGCCAAGTACAAAACAGGAGTGAAACAGTTTTTGAAGCAAAATGGAGAAATTCCTATGTACTGAACTACAGATATATACTCAGTGGATATATCATGTTAGTCTTCAAGACTAATAAACAGCTGCTGTCATATGCAATTAAATCACAAGAAGTGCTTAAAAACTGACATACTGTATTCCATTTTATTGCATGCATCCCATGTGGTATATGGTTTAGATTTCCCTCATGATTTTACATCATTCCCAAAAATAGACTACATGAGAGTAAATTCTCCAGAGAATAAAAGAACAAATTTTGCAGCTGGCAAGTTACAAAATTAATTTCATTATTTTCTGGAGACTGGCACTTCGAATGAGAAAGTGAATGGTCAAGTAACATCACTATTCCTACTAGCAGAGCTGTTCATTTTCGTCATTCTTTTTATTGGTATAGTTTCAAGCTCTGTGACACAGATTTGATTTGTACACATACATGATGCTGCTCGTGTTAACAATTCCTGTATCAGAAGTGCTGTGTCAAGGACACATGCAAAACACTATAAATTGTTTATTAAATATTGAATGCTCTCCATTAACAATAAAAAGCAGAGCACTGAGAGGCACACATGGCTTGAGAGTGCTTGGAATGAATTTGCTATCACTGCATGCCATCCAAGAGTAAGCAGAAGATTCATTGCAAACCTGAATGAAAAAAACTACAAAAAAACACAAAAAAAACACAACCCCAAACCAATGGCTTTTTGCACTAGTAGCAAAAGTATTTTAAAAATATTTGGAGGAAAAAAACCCCCAGCCCATCTCTAAAGCTCTACAGTACCTTGATGATTTTATAGTTTGCTCATATTTGTGCTTTGCAATTTGCACCACAGAGTATTTGCACAAACATAACTTATTGACTAAGATTATTTTCATATAAACCACTGGATTACAGAATGACCACAGACAATTTTTTTATTCCACACTTTTTCAGATTAGCAAAGTGTATTCAAACAATCTGATATTTGTTATTTTTGTAATCAATCGTCTCTATAACTATTTAGGTAACACCATGTTTGGACTAGTACACAACTTCCTGATTAAAACACCTATGGATTTAGATGTCACTTCTCTTATTTAAAACATCTGCAGTTATTCAAGAAAACATGATGCTAATAGCATCCTTTCTAACTAACATTTTTTAACTGTATATTTACATGCTGTTAACAAGGTCAGCTAGATGCTTATGAGGAGAGATTCCAGAATATTAACATCAGCCTGAGAGAGGACAGGCTGAGAGAGTTGGACTGGCTCAGCCTGGGGAAGAGAAGGCTCCAGCAAACCCAATTTGCAGCCTTCCAGTACCTAAAGGGGGGCCTACAGGAAAGCTGGAGAGGGACTGTTTACCAGGGACCATACTGATAGGACGAGGAGCAGTAGGTTTAAACTAAAAAAGGGAGGATTTCGATTGGATGTTAGGAAGAAATTCTTTACTGTGAGGGTGGTGAAGTACTGGAACAAGTTGCCCAGAGAAACCCCATTTCTGGAACTGTTCAAGGCCAGATTGGATGAGGCTTTGGGCAACCTGGTCTAGTGGAGGGTGTTCCTGCCCATGGCAGGGGGGTTGGAACTAGATGATCTTTGAGGTCCCTTCTAACCCTAACCATTCTGTGATTCTATCTATTGCAAATTCTGCACCTTTCAGGGGCCGAACGTGCTTATCCCAGTGATTACATTACTCATCCGTTAGTCCTACACTAACCATGCAGACTTTATCCTCATCTCCTTTCACGTAAGTTTCAGTAGCCCTCTCTTCAGTGTGCACAGTTTGGTTTTATAATTATCTGTTCTTACTAATGTATTCTAACCAGTTTATCCAACCTCATTTGTGCCTCCCTTTTTGCTTTCAGCTCTACAGCAGTGTCTACTGAAGCTGTGGTTTCTTCTCCATCCCTTGTGTCTCTTGTTACCTGCAGCCATCATTAGTATGGAAGAAGTGCCATAAACCCTAACTCTGCCCAAGACACATCCTGACAGTCAGTAGCTGAGCGCTATGTGGGGGGGTTCACCAAGTGATGTGTCAATCACATCACTCTCTTGCCTTTCACATAACTTCACCTGAAACATTGAAAAATTTTACAGGAACGCCACATGAAATACACTGCTTTCAGGAAATTAAGGAAAGCAAAATATATTTCTAGGTATGGAGGATTTTTTAATTATTTTTTTTTTATGGAGAAAAATCCCCCCAAAGTTGAAATGCCCACTTTTTGATAACTGCCCAGTTTGAAACAATTAAAAAAGTATTCTAATTTCAGAATATGTTGAATAATCATTTCCAAAGTCAGGCTTGCTATATATGAATTGGATATCTGAAATTCTTTGTTAATGTCTTCTTGTGGTTTAAGCTATCAGGCAGCTAAAACAACCACATAGCCACTTGCTTACTCCAGGACAGTCTTGTTGAGAAGAAATCTCCAGGATAGAATACTTTGGGATGATAACAAAGTTTTAATCCTTGAGTGTGATCTCAACAAAATCCTTTCTATATCTTATTTTTGTATGTCATACATACTATGAAGTCAGATATTTTCCATTATCTTCACAACTGCCTAAATTAATAGCAACATTTTGTGCTTGTTTTTTTTTCTACCAGACAACCCTTTGCTAACTGACTACCTTAGGACAGTGAAACACTCTTCAGAGAACACAAATTACAAAAATCCCACTGTTTATAGGCAAAGGACCTGGGTAGAATTTAGGCCATCTGAATACAACTCCTTGTGGCAAATGTCCAGTTATTTAGCAAACATGTGCTGCAAGAGGAGGGACTACACAAGAATTAGAAGAAATACCATAGGATCACTGATCCACGTTACAAGAAGATACCTGAGACACACAACAAGTAGTTGCTGTGCAGTCTACCTACATCTTCAGATTTTACAACACTCTGCTTGTCAAACATGCACTACAGCAAATGCACATGTTCCCTTTTTAGAATAAAACTGGGCAAGACAGCGTGATCATTGTGCTAATATTTGAATTAGACCAATGAATAACCTGACAGTAATAACTTCTTTCCTCCAGTAACGAATGAGGTTTAAGAGCCAGGATCCAGACTACTAAATTTGGTGAACTGAGGTGCACAGCTGCAGGCAGTCAAAACACTCATTGGAAAAGATTGATTCCATACAAGCACACTGCAGTGGTAATATCTGGTGTTCTGTAGAGATGAAAAGATTTTCTCCCACTCCTGTCCTTCCTTCTCACTTGTTTGTAAAAGTTCACTTCAACACTCTGTAAAAGGAGGTTGTTTGCTAAGTCTTACAAAGGCTTTTTGAACTCAAATGTAAATAGGTACTTCAAGGATCTCAGAAATACTACCATACTCCCAATAGATTCTTGAAGAAATAAATTTTTAGTCCTAGAGAGCAAGATGTATTTAGGGCCTTTCAACTGAGCTATCATTTCCTTGGGGGAGATACATCATGGTGAAATTATTCAAGCTTCATATCTTGAATAGTTTAATTCAAAGCTGGAAAATAGGGGCTATGGGATACATTAACATTTTCTGCAGGCCTTGTACTACCCCAGGGAAATTCTCACTGGACTGCCACTCAAGTGCAGCTAGAGCTCAGCTGTCCATGTTTGTCTTCCAGAACTGCACCCCACTGATAAATGCCACGTGGAGTCAAAGCTTTCTCTTTGTCCACACTGGAATGGTGCCTTGTTGTTAGCACAGAAAAATTCCCTCTTTCTTCTGAATCCTCCAGCAACCATCTCTTGAAGAGTTAAAAGAGAACATGTGACAAGTTTTAGAGCATGTATGTCAATTTCCAAGAAGGATGTTCTTATATTTTCCATGTGAAAAATAACGGATTTCTCCTTTACTTCTGTTCAGAAGCCAGTAAGACCACAGGTCTAGGACCCAGTCTTCTCTACCCAGATTTAAACTTCAAGAAAATACATATGCTTTCTTAGCCATTTCTTCTTTAGTCTTCCCTCCCTTATTGAATTAAGTAGCAATGAGAATGCCTCTTCTGGGTGACTTCAGTGATTGTATTTTCAGGACTGGAATATTCAGAACAAAACTCAGTTTCAAATAGTAGAGCAATGCTGTCCATGCACTGAATAATTTAATGGGAATTAAACAGAACAGACCTTTGAGACATGAACAGCCAAAGGTGGACATCTGTAGAATAATTTCTTTCTTTTATACAGTGTCATTTTATTTCTGGGTTTTTTTTTCTCAAGATAACCTTCTGATAACTATTTTGAAATTTACCCTACTGGAAGACCATTGAATTATCTTCAGTTACTGCAAATACCATTTTCAACTACAAATATTTTTTGAGGACTAAACTAAATAAATTCTTAGAATACAAGCATCATTTTGTCTGACTTTCTTCCTTATTCTGTTTAGTCTCCAACAAAGTCCTAAATCACCTAACACTATTGAAACAAAGTAGGTCTCCTTCTCAAGAGTCAGTAATACCAAAGTCCAGGTCCTTGTCTAGTTCAAGTTTGAGAAATATATCCTACTATCAGAAGAATATCTCCCTTCCTTACTGTAACTCCAATATAGTATTTCTCTCTGATTACTGTCCTGAACTCCTGAGTCTTCTAAATACTTACCAAGTAATATATGACACAGTTCATCTAAGGCATGGCAATATAAATTTTTTGGTTTTGTGCAATGAAGGCAAAATTGGCTGGAGAGTTGATCAAGGGACTGTCCTAACAGTATGAGGCAGCACTTCCATTCCTGCTTCTTTATGTAATCCCTAAGTAGCACATGTGCATTAGAGGAAAGATATCTGTGCCTGTCAATGAAATATTGGACTCTGACACGAACAGTCCTGACTATGTGAGGTATAATTTGAAAGGTTATGTCCTTTTCAGACCTACAACATGCTCACAATATACTAAAGTAAGGTTTTTTATCTACAGGAGACAGTACAGGGCTTACAGATTAAACCAGAAAAATCTCCTCACAGCAGAATAAGCACCCAGAGAAAACCACCACTTAGTTATCAAAGATAAAGTCTAGACAAAGTTAAAAAGTTTAAAACATTGACTGAAATTCAGCTGATGCAGTGGTCCAGCAGAAGCCAGGATTTACCTTCTGGCAACCAGATTCCAACCTCCAGTTGGGCTGAATGTTGAGTACAGCAACAGTGTGGGGGAACAGCTTCCCTCGGTTGTGTTTTCACTCTGGGTAAAGTTAGTCAATGAAAATACCTTGAAGCTACCTCCGCTGTATATTTCAAAGCCTGTAGACTATCAGTACAGGTTTTGTAGGTATCATTACTTTTGAAATAGGGAATGTCTGTCTGATATTTTCTCCAGAAATAAAACAAATGTTAAATGTTTGACTTGCATGTTGTTTGAAGAGGCTGCTAAAGCTGCTACAACATCAGCAGTTCCATCCATTGGTGCCAGTTATGCGAAAAGCATTACTCTGTAGCAGGAGGAGCTTTCAGTGTGTCTTCAAGGGTTCCCAGTTCAGCTGATATAACATTAAACCAACTAAGATTAAGACAAAATTGTGTCATAATTTCTGGAATTTTATAATTAAAGAATATGATGATAGAAACAAGCTAGCCAAAGGAAGGAAAATATAATTGAAATATTTTTGAATCATTTTAGATAAGCAGCATACTAACAATAAAGGTCTCCTTCCTGAGGGAAAATGCCTCACCACTATTTCAAAAGCACGTGAAATATTCATAATGCTGCCTTGAAAACCAGTATTTACATGAACGGTTGCAGAATATAAATGCTGCATTAATAAACCTAGGTAGTGCTACCAACTCTGTAAATACCACAGATGCAAATTTACAACAAATAAAACTAAACATAAGTGTGCTACCAAATGCTAATATATACAAGGCTATGGAGGAAAACTTAATAGGAAAGAGCTTTTTATTTGGATATGGAAGATTTTAAATCCCATTTTGGCTCCATATTTTGGCTTTTCACACATATCACTTACTAAATGGTTATCTGGTTTTGGGTAAGTGTTTGAGCAACAGGCAATGTTCAGCTTCAGTGTCCTACAGTTTATCTTACTACGTTATTACCAAGAATATGCAGATTAAACATCCTTACTTGTTTGTCTTTTCTGTGCTTGCAGTTAAAGCATATAATTACCAATTCATCTGTGCTTGTATTTGACATTTAAAGCCAAAGTAGCTTAGCAGTAACTTCCATAAAGCTTGGAAGATTTACTTATACATCTCTCATCCTTCATTTCATATATTGTAGCCAACTACTTTCCCTCCATAGTCCAAACCCATGCCTCTTTCAACCTACAGACAAACTTTCCTGCTTCTACCTGATGGACAGGTTTAGTGTACCAATTAATTATTATGCAATTTATCATTAATTCTTTCTTTTTTTGTTGTGGGGAGGTTTTTTGTGGCTTTTTTTTTTGTTTGGTTGGGGTTTTTTTTTATTGAGCTTCTCAACAGTAAGAAACACTCCAGGCGTCAGACTCAGCGTAAAGCTAGGTTTTCTGAAGTGAGTACATCTGGAACTTTCCAACCCTGTAAATAAAGAATTCTACGTCTTCCATGTTCAAGCTAGGCAATTAAGGATACTCAGTTTGTGTGTTTCTAGACCTAGTTAGTCATTCACTCGGGTTTTATAGAATTAAAATATCAGTTTCATGCTGTTACAGCAGTTTCTGGAAATGCAGTAAGAATGACTATTTTTCATTAATTAGTCTTTCTTTAAAGAGAGTTCACTTGATTGTGATGCAACCTATCCAGCCAATTTGACAGCTCATCTACATTCATGTCATCCCCAATTAAACTCCAAATATATTGTTATAGCAACGATTTAAGTGGATATATGCTGCAATTCATTACACAGCCATACAGGGTTTGACTGCTGTAGTCTGCAGGAATTCATACAAATTGGTTTGGGGCAATGCTGAGAAAAACCCTGTTGGTACCCTGTCCTGAGAAGACTTTTTTCTGTCACATATAAACTGAATCTGTGTGAAATTGTTCCTTCTTTTTGTCAGTCTCCTGCTGAAATAGCCATAATTTTTATTTTTTTATATATATATATCTACGTAAATACTTCCTGTGGTTTTCTGTGCTGTAGCCCCTGCCCGTCAAGCCTAGAGAGGCAAGCATATTCTATTCTCTCCTTCCACTCTTTGTCCAACTGTATGCAGAATTTATTTGGTTTTATCATAGGCTAACAAATGGACACTCCGTCTACAAAATATAAGATAGCTATTTATCCATAAATCAGGTGGGGAAAAAAGCCCTAAAAAAAGCTTGTCCTGACTTGGCCCTAAAGCTTGTCCTGACTTAGCTTAACAGCTGGATCTCAGTCCTGCCTCAGAACTATGGACTTGTCTGTCAGTCTGGGCTCTTGGATGAAGCTGGTTGCTGTTTCTTGCTCTGCTTGCCCCTATTGTGAGCCTGCCCCTGAACTTTGATTCACTGTCCCTGCTTGCCTTGGTGTCACACTTGGCTCCCAGCTTGCCCTCCCTTACAGAGCAGTGCCCACCAGTGCTGGTCCCTGATAGACCCAGGCTAATACCCATGTGTGCTGGTTTTGGCTGGGCTATAGCTAATGTTCTTCATAGTAGCTGGTATGGAGGTGTGTTTTGGATTTGTGCTGAAAACAATTTTGGTAACACAGGGATGTTTTCATTACTGATGAGCAGTGCTTAAATAGAGTCAAGCCCTTTGGTGCTTCTCGCCCCACCCCACCATCAAGTGGGCTAGAGGTGCACAAGGAGTTGGGAGAGAACACAGCTAGGACAGCTGACCCCAACTGAGCAAAGGGATATTCCATACTGTATGGTGTCATGCTCAGCATATAAAGCTGGGAGAAGAAGGAGAAGAAGGGGTCATTCGGAACAATGGCGTTTGTCTTCCCAAGTAGTCAGGCCTGTCATTGTCACTTCAGTACCTGGTAAAATTATGGAGAAAATTATGCTGGGAGTTATAAAAAAACACCTGAAGGACAATGCAGCCACCGGTCACAGCCAACGTGGGTTCATGAGGGGAAAGTCCTGCTTAACTAAATTAATTTCTTTTTATGACAAGGTCACCCATCTAGTTGACCAAGGGAAGCTAGTGGATGTTGTCTTTTTGGATTTCAGTAAAGCTTTCAATACTGTTTCTCACAGTATCCTTCTGGACAAAA
>VWZZ01004807.1:114021-154247 GCA_013399095.1 Psophia crepitans | reverse complement strand
CTGTGTGCAGTTTTGGGCGCCACAGTACAAGAAAGACATAAAGCTATTGGAGAGTGTCCAGAGGTGGGCTACTAAGATCGTGAAGGGTCTAGAGGGGAAGTCATATGAGGAGAGGCTGAAGTTCCTTGATTTGTTCAGTCTAGAGAAGAGAAGACTGAGGGGAGATCTCATTGAGGCCTACAGCATTCCTCACGAGGGGGTGTGAAGGGACAGGTGCTGATCTCCTCTCTCTGGTGACCAGTAACAGAACTCGTGGGAATGGTATGAAGCTGTGACAGGGGAGGTTTAGGTTAGATATCAGGAAAAGGTTCTTCACCAAGAGAGTGGTCGGGCACTGGAACAGGCTTCCCAGAGAGATGGTCACAGCACCGAGCTTGCCTGAGTTCAGGAAGCGTCTGGACGATGCTCTCAGTCATCTACTCTGATTGGGCTGGTCCTGTGCGGAGCCAGGAGTTGGACTTGATGATCCTTATGAGTCCTTTCCAACTCGAGATATTCTATAATTCTATGATTCTAAGTAACTGTTAGTTGTGACAGAGCCCTGCTGTCCTGGGGATGGCTGAACACCTGCCTGCCCATGGGAAGTGGGGAATGAGTTCCTCGTTTTGCTTTGCTTTTGTGTACGGCTTTTGCTTTACCTTTTAAACTGTCTTTATCTCAACCCACGGGTTTTCTCACTTTTACTCTTCCAATTCTCTCCCTCATCCCTCCAGGAGGGAGTGAACGAGTGGCTGTGTGGAGCTTAGTTGCCAGCTGGGTTTAAACCACAACATCATAGCAGTCAAAAGATATTCTATGAATAAACAGGTTCAAGGAAAATTAGAAAGTAGTCTGAGCAGGATGTTTCCACTGGAAGGAAATCCACTGCACTTTCTTTTCTTGAAAACATGAGCCCTTATTAAACAGTCATAGTGGTCACGGTGATCTGCTACAAGCCTGACTGGAATTCCTGAAAATATGGTAAAAGGATCAGGGACACTGGGAGCTCCTCACTTAGCAGTGGTGTCCAGGTGGGAAGTGGCAGAACATTCTGGAGCAGCTATTTTGAAAGCGGAACAGCTGACTGTGCGCTCTCAGATCAATACAAACATCAGTCTTATGCAAACATCTTTAAATTTACACAGTGTGGAATTAGAAAGCCCATCAGATGATTTTGCTTTTTGAAAAATTCAAGGCAATCATAGTGATAACATCTTCACCACCTTCCTCTCCTTCAGTTATTCCTGTTGCTTCAAAGGAAAGAAAATGGTACATTTGATAAATGCTGTTCCCTAAATGATCTTACAGTACCATATTATATTGTAATAGTTTATAGCATAAAACTATTAATACACAAAAGTCTTGCTGCATTAAAAGACAATATTTTCCTCTGACGCACAAGGAATTAATCTTACTAGCTAGCATGATAAAAATTCTACGAGAGTCCTGCAACCATCCTGCTGACTTCTGTGATGAGGAGCTGTTTCAAAGTAAACAGACGAAAGTATTAATGGAGAACAGAGGAAAAAAGAAATCTCTGGCTGAACACTGTCCCTGCCTTCTACAATGAGACTGAAATATCTTTTTCTGTAAGTATTTACCATTGCAGCTTGCACTTGCTGCCACTTAAGGAGTAGAGAAAGAAATAATTCAAGTCATGCTAACATACTGATGCAAATGCAAACCTAGTCTAATAAGGTATTAGAATAATATCAACATAAATAATAGCTTCTCTGTAGCCCATAACAATGATAGGTAATTTCATTTTAATTAAATGTCAGTATGAAAACTCTCTCTGAATTTATCATACTAACTCTTCTGACCATAAGGGAAAAAAAGGAAGGAAGTGGCTGAATGTTTGTTTTAATATTCTATTGTCATGCAAGATATCAAACCTGCTGGCTTTCTGATTAGCGCTGGCTTTCTGATTAGCACTGACTTCTTTTGGCATTAAAAAACCCAAGGTCAGCTTTTCTCATACAAGACAGTGTTATCAGCACTGTGTAATATGGAGCACATAAAACACACCAGAGCCACTACTTTCCAAAATATTTGAATCCCTCTTAGCTCTCCTATCAGGAGATGGAGACACACGCTTGGGTATCATCAGTACCCAAAAAGGAATTCAGTCCATGTCTCCTCACTAAGCTTTTTAGCAGCCTTGTTTATACTTTCGTGAGAAGGATGAGGGAGAACCACCCAGCTGTACTCCAGATGAGAAAGTCAATGAGGCAGAAAAATAATGTCCTAGTACAAATCTGTGAGAAGAACAAAGCCCAGATGAACCATGCACGCCTCCTCACAGAGACAATCTGCAGTTTCAGCCTTGGTCTGCAGTACAGCATTTCCAGGGAGATAGTTCTTTCCACTCCAAGTACTGCAGATGTTGGACACCACCAGAGAAGTCTACCAGCTATTCCTTTGGCCTTCTCTCTTTCAGATATTTATATACACAGATTGCATACGACAACAAACCCTCTTAAAGTATCCTGACTTCTGCACAAGGTTTATCTCACACCATCTTCCATAACAGTAAGTACCTTGTTGTGGTAGAAGTGTAATGCAACATCAAAGTACAAGAAGCAGGGGCCAGGCTATAGAACAGGTATAACACAAAAAGATGGAACACTTGGCAATCTGACCTCAGCATCAAGGGATAACTTCTAAAGGTTTTCTTAGTGTCCTAACCCTTTTCAAAGACAGTGTGAATTCTAACTGTAGGTCTTTTTTATTTCTCTTGTAGAGCTACTTTCCAGAATTATTAAAACTCACTGGTTTCCTTAAAAAAAAAACCACAAAAAAAACCGTACAGAATTTCCCACAACAATGTTTCCTCTCTTAGTAAATCTCTACATTTTCAAGAACAGAAATAGATTTGAAGATACAAGTTGATGTTCCATGAAATGTTGATTTGATAATGTAGTTTCAAAGGAGTATTTAATTTTCTGAAGTTATGCTTTTTTCAATAAAACATAGTTCCTGAAAGAGTGATGTTAAATGCATGTGTTGATCACAGGACAGGCTCTATTGTGCCTGTATGGTTCTTTAATATGTTTAGACATTGCTAATGATTAAGTTAATAGCTTATTAAAGTAAAACAAACACTTAATATTATGTGGTTACTAGTTTCTAAAGAGCTAGAAGATAAGAGTCTTAATTTCATCTGGTCAGCTGCTGACTTCAGTGAAAAATATTTTAAAGGCATTTTTTTCTACAAAGAAAGAAATCATTAACTTTCAAATTTAACAATTTTAAAGGAAAATAACTTTTAAAAAATTAGAAATAGTTTAATTAAAATATTTTTTGGAAGAATCTAGCAAATACATACAGAATATGCCTTAAGCAAAAATTCAAATCAGAACCTATATGGATTACATAAGGGATTAAAGCTATGAATAATATATTAGGAGGAAAAAAATAGCAATATGTGTTCTGAGTTAGAAAAAAATGTTTAATCTATCTAAGAACACCTGCACAAGGTCAGACCAAAGACCATCTATCCTTGTTATCTCCCATTTCACCAGTAAAAAGTATTATATTAGGGAAGGATTTTAAGGTAAAGTTAAAGAATAAGGTGAGCTCTTTCTCAACTGCCAGTGCATTCTGATGTCTAACCCTTGCACCCATGTCTCTGTAAGATTCTCAGGGTGGTAAAATTAAAAACAAATGAAGACAATTAAAACTACTTATAGCAACTTTCTATTTTTTCAGTGCAGAAAATAGACTGTTTAAGATGCAGGCTGCCATCCTCAATTTTTCAGTAAGCTGTTTCATCTGAAAAGACCTTCGTTCTTCATTCAGAGAAGCTGCTACCTGAAATATGAACTATTTCTGATACATATATATACACATGAAGCAATATGATGACCGAATGTGTTTAAACTAAAATCAAAACCAAAGAAAGTTTTATAATGTCCAAAATAAAGGAGTTCAGAACAGAAAACAATTCTACAGGGAAAAAACACCTGAAAATCTCCACTGTTACAGATTGGCTGGCAGTGTTGCCTTCATTATTTCCCTATAAGACTTTATTTTCAAATTCTCACAGACGAGGAAGCATTAAAATGTTAACGTTGGTAGACTAACTGCACTGAGGGAAAAGCTAATGAGGGCTGGTTGTATCTGGCTCTCCAGACTGATAACGCAGGCTGCTGAAACTTGTAACCAGATAGTTTCTCTGGGCTCAATGTTTCAACCCATTATCTTTAACATTCATTATAATTAGAATTCTATTTTCTTTTCAAAAAAGCTCAGCTAAAATAAAGTCAGATATTTCTGAAGAAAATGTTAGTTGTTTTGACAGATCTTTTAAAATGTACTACCTCATAACTACTGATTGCTGGACCTTGCATTTTTAATGCTATTTTTTAACTTACTATTTTAGATATTTTTATACAATACATATGTTGCTAGAGTATTTGTTCCTTGCCTTCATTTCTATTAAATTGAAAGGGGGTCCTTCTTCTACTATAGTATTTATGGGGGAAAACAACCCCATCTTATTTGACTTCATTTAAAAAACTAAATAATACATTACAACCTATATCCTGCACTTCTGTTTTAAGGATAAATACAAGTCTGCTCAAAGTAGCTGAAACTGCTCTTCCCCATTACCCCCCAAGCATTAACCAGTACTGCTAATGCCAGCTCCAAATTGCTCTGGTAATTCTAGCACAGCCAGGTAGGCATTTCCAAGAAAATCCCTTTTCTGACCTTTTTAGCCGAGCTGGAAAAATAGTCAATATCAGGAATACAGATTTCCTTAACCACCTCAATCAGAGCCTTCAGGTGAGACTGATACGAGCAGTCCTGAAAAGGTTTGCACAGCAGGTTCGGGCACATCAGACCTGTACCCTGCTTCACTTGTTCTCCCAAATGCCTTTCCTGGGTGTCCTGCCAAGTGGTTACAGCATGTGGTGATCCCCTGGGAAACAGCTGGAAACCTAACTGTTTCCTGACCCCCGGTGCAATCCCCCAGCTGAGAGCACATGCACCACTGCTTCAAAATGGTGAGAGGTCAAACAGTTCTATCACCTCTTGAAACGGGTGAGGGACAAGCTTGGGAGTGCCAATACTGGTAGCGCTGCTGTTGGTATGCTGAGGCAAAGACGATCAACCTTCATTCACAGATCTGCTCTGCAGTAGTAAACCACTTCAGTGATCACAAGGTTGTTTGTCTGTTTGCACGTTTCCCATGAAAAATCACCCCGGAGGGGAAGACCAGCATCAAGCTCAACTGTCAGGCAGAAAACAAGCAGTGTAATGAAGTCCTGGAGACTCATGCTGGCCTCTGCCACAGTGAACATCATCCTTTTAGTGCTGCTGACATTTCAGAATGAGGTCCTGAGGCATTTTACTCCCAAGGGAGTAAACAGATATAACATATACAAAGCCTTTTGCAGTAGCTTATCAGAATCTCACAGAATCAGACCCAAGCCATCATTCTTAGCCATTACACCACAGTCAGTATTTATAATACTTTGATACAGAAATTTGCAGACTAAAGCAAGACACAAAATAGGATTCAGAACTGGAATAACGAGGTCTTTAGTAAATGATCTGTAAAGCTTCAGCTGTTTGAATGTACGTTATACTGCTTTTGAAGAAGTGATCTTACCTGTATTATCCATATATATATATGAACATCTAAAAACTTTATATATATACACATCCATAAATGCATAGATACATAGATACAGCATGATGTCTTGGCTTTAAAGTTTAACTCATTTCTAATTTATATAAAATGTATTTTTCTGTTAGAACACATACAATCAAAGGACAATGCAGAATACTTTCTTTTTTTTTTTTTTTTCTGTAGGCAGAAATAAATACTTTACTAGAACTACTTATTAAAAGTACAGGAGCTGTATGTAGTGACATTTCACCCCAACTTCAGGCATACTCCAGAACATACCAGCAGTCTTGTCTGCCAGTACCACCTGAAAGAGGTATGAATTTGTCAGCTGTACGTTTTCACATGTCAGCAGCAATCATTTGCACTTAGAGACACTGGTGCAGCATGACAGACAGTGGGCTCAGACCTGCTCATTGCTGAGCACCCTCATTACTTACTGTGAGATGCAACTTTCAAATTTCCCAGCATTGCACGAGTACTTTTTACAAAGCACTGGATAGGTCATGCCCCGAATCTTAATTGGAATACCTAAGCCTCACAGATGCTGGGTCAGACATCTCTTTTCTGCTGTATTTCTTTTGATAGCACCTGCAAGCTCCAAGCGAGGATCCTACTGTCTTAAGGATGAACAAAAAAACAACAGCAGCACCTGGACAACATAATTTTAGAGAGGTTTCAGTCTAGTTGTCAAATAGGACACAATTAGCACTCAGAATAGTACATGACCTAACACAAGGCTTGTGGAAAGGCGCAGGCTCTGAGAAAGACAGGGGGAAGCAGTAGGGGTGGTAAAGCCTCTCTTAGTGTGGAGGTCCACCCACGCTGCTTACAGCCTGCTGTTAAGTTCAGGTATTCGCTCAAGTGACAAGTTATGTACGTATGTTAATGCAAGTATATTTCTAGTAGCCAAGCTAGCTCAGTAACCTTTCCACGGCACTGCTGTGTGCTGCACTGATGCGCACCATCCCTCAAAAATTCCTCCTCTTAGATACAAGTGTTTGGAAAATGATGACAGTCAAAATGTGAAACATTCAGCCACGCTAATGCAGGATCAATACAAATAACTCAGGGTGCCTCAAAACACAGTAAAGAGCCTTTGTGTTTGTTTCTAAAAGTCATAGATTAATTCTTTAACAAGTAATAAATGAAAACTACAACTGCTCAAAAATTATTTCCTGGTAATTTTTCTTGATATTTTTGAGTCCAGGAGGACTACTTGAGAAACATTCATAAAGAGTCAAGAAAACATCCTAATAGTCTATGTTCTTAGTGTACACTGGGATGCCAATATGAATGGTTTAAGCTACTTTCAAATACTGAGAACATTATGATGTCTTTATTTTCAGTAACTGGTGAGGACTGCCAATGTAGAGAAATAACTAATTTGTTCTAGTAGAGGTTTTAAAATTATTAATGAAGAAAATGTTGAATGAGTAAAATACCCCAACACCAGTGCAGTCTAGACTGTAACTATTCAGTTATATCCATTAATACTTTAAAACCAGTTCAGAGGACTACTCTTCAACATATTCCAAGTAACTTCTCATGCTTTTTAAGTAGACATAACATTCACGGGTATCAGTAATTAACACTAAAATATGTTCGGGGCCATGAAATTAAAGCATCTTGCATGTTTAGCCTCTGTATCCTGCTTATACATGCTGGTTTTGGAATGAGGAAGGGGCTACCCACAGGCCAGATGGACACAAGAATACTGGAATTTTGGTTTTTGCCTGTCCTATAAGGGATGGTTCAATTTCCAGGACTATTGGAGTATGTCCCTTTGTGCAGCTTAATGCTGGCAGAAGGATCTCTTATCTGACAACATCCCTGATTTCTTTTGTGTCATGATTTTTAATCTTTCCAACAAAAAATTGCGATTTTTTTCAGGGCATTGAGAGATGTGTGATTTTTGTAAATGAAACAAGCTCTTCTGACCATCACGAATGTTGCAGAATTACCTGCAGCTGGAGTGGGAGGGAGGCCACAGGGGCCTGATGACCCCAATAGAGCTTTCTTGACCTATGCTTACATACCTTGTTAGTGAAACTGAACCAGTCTCATGTGCTTCTTACCTCCAAATTGACCAAGGGAAATGAGGAGCAGTAACTCAACTCATGGTTAATTAATGGACTGCACTGATGATTAGGTTGGAAGTGGAAAAGAAACTGCTCTCTCACTCTTGCTTCTGTGCAATGAGGGCTTTACGAATCAGTGACAGCTCTGCTAAATTGGATTTAGTACTGTGTTATTTCATTTGGCAACGAAACAAAGTCATAGGCAAAGGCAGCCTTTGAAATGCTCTGTAACAAGTTCTTCTGCCAGTTTCTTACTTATGTAATTAGACCTCTTGATACAAGCAACCAAGTGGAACTGGGCTTGCCCAAAATGTAACATACCTACCTGCTTTTTCTATATATATGAGTTTGTACGAAGGGACCTTGGATCCCATTTTCTCCTACCTAGTCTATTTTCAGACAACTGGTATTAGGCTCTTTGGGTATGTATTTAATTGGACAAATGGACAGAAAGAAAAGTGAGTTCTCCTTTGCATTGTATTTGGTATGATGACATGCTTAGGTGAGTGCTAGGTACAAATCCTCACCAGAACAGAGCAATGAGCCGCTTTCCTTCAAACCACTTAGAGGAAACGCTCACAAAAAGGTGCAAGTAATAGATGATCTGACTGAAAGTCTGCAAAATTCTTTAAGACCTAATGAACTGATCTCACCTTCCAGGAGTGAACAAGAACTCTTTACAACACTGATTAAAACAGAAATCTGAGTATTTAGGATCATCGGGACTGTCAGTGTTATCAATCCTCATTGAAATGTTCATGTTACTACTGTGGAACTGTTTCTGCTGGTTGAGACACTCAGATAATGCAGGCTTATAAAGATAACAAGGAATAAAACTTCTTATACATCAACACACATCCAGCATCCCAGCTGACGAGCACTTAGCTGAAGAAATTTTTCAGGAACAGGAGTAAGATCAAGATTTTTATCCACTTTAGGTAAGTACAGTACTATGCCATGTCTATGAAGTCAAATATATCTGACAAATTAAAAAAATATATTCATCATTACTCATTAGCTGAACCTCCAAATTAATCACAAATCTCAATTTCATCTATCTCAAAAGGACATTGAGAGGTATCAGTAGTAACTTGCAGAAACTTCTCCAAGTAGTTTCTGCAAATGGAGGTTTGCTCAATTTACCTTTCTTATTTATAGACCTACTTATCAAACACTAAAGAAAACCAAGATGACCATTTCTAATCCAGTGAAGAATGGTACAATACAATCCCTTTGAAAAACCTGCTGACTTCAAGCATAAATCTGCTGTCAGTGAACATTTCAATTTACAGAATATGCCTCCTTAGAGAATCAGTCTGCTAGACTGTTCCATTCTGCAAAAAGTTTCTAATTTCCTCTGCTTTGGCATTTCACAACCAAGCAATTACTGTGGGTGTAAAATGCACTGCCTTGCTGTCTAGGCCCATGTGTTAATGGGCAAAGATAAAATAAATATTCTGAAATACATTTATTTGCCAGTGTTGACACCACACTTCTTTAAGGAATAATTTCTTAGATGTGCTCCAATTGTCTAGTTAGTAATGTTATCACTTTCTATTATCCATGTTTCCCTTGTAATTGTCTTTGTCAGACTTTTGATGAAAGGAAAAATCTCCTAACTATATAAATATACACACTATGTATAGTTTTGACTACTTTCTTTTTTCCTTTTTTTTTTTCCTTTTTCTGAACAGTAGTTTAATTTGTTAACTAAATAAATAAAGCAAAGTTAAAGTAGGCATCAAAATATGATCCAGTATTTGCTAAGGTGATGCACATAAATTCTGAAATCATAAAGCTCTTCAGTAGTAATATTGTTTAGCGCTGCAGACAGTAGGATTTAATTAAATTTCTCTCTTAAAGAGTTGCATTTAACATGGTGTCATTTAAATCAATTAGTTAACATAATGATACCTTAAACTTGCTATTGATTCAAAGGTGTCATTTGTTATTTGGGTTTTTGTGGGTTTTTTTCAGTGAGACAGACTTCAAGGACAGATGAACATTGTTCAACACCTTTATCAACGACCTGAATGAAGGGATACAGTGCACCCTCAGTAAGTTTGCAGATGACACCAAATTGGGAGGCAGTCTGCTCAAGGGTAGAAAGGGTCTTTAGAGAGATCTGGACAGGTTGGATTGATGGACCAAGGCCAGCTGTAGGAGGTTTAACAAGGCCAAGTGCCGGGTCCTGCACTTTGGTCGCAACAACCCCAGGCAGGGCTACAGGCTTGGGGCAGAGTGGCTGGAAAGCTGCCTGGCAGAGAAGGACCTGGGAGTACTGGTTGACCTCTGGCCAAGCATGAGCCAGCAGTGTGCCCAGGTGACCAAGAAAGCCAACAGCATCCTGGCCTGCATCAGGAATGGTGTGGCCAGCAGGAGTAGGGAAGCGATTGTCCCCCTGTACACGGCTCTGGTGAGTCTGCACCTGGAGTACTGTGTCCAGTTTTGGGGCCCTCAGTACAAGAAGGACATTGAGCTGCTGGAGCGTGTCCAGAGAAGGGCAACAAAACTGGTGAAGGGGCTGGAGCACAAGTCTTCTGAGGAGCTGCTGAGGGAACTGAGGTTGTTTAGTCTGAAGAAGAGGAGGCTCAGGGGAGACCTGATCGTTCTCTACAACTACCTAAAAGGAGGTTGTAGTGAGGAGGGTGTCGGTCTCTTCTCCCAAGTAACAGGCAACAGGACAAGAGGGAATGGCCTCAAGTTGCATCAGGGGAAGTTTAGGTTGGATATTAGGCAAAACTTCAAGGAAAGAGTAGTGAGGCATTGGAATGGACTGACCAAAGAGGTGGTTGAATCACCGTCCCTGGAGATATTAAAAAAACCTGTAAACATGGCACTCCAGGACATGATCTAGTAGGCATGGTGGTGTTAGGTTGAGGGTTGGACTTGATGATCTCAGAGGTCCTTTCCAACCTTAGGAATCCTATGATTCTATGATTTGGAGTAAAATTAGAAACATTAACATCTCCACCTTCTCTTTCTCAATTTCATGAGCAATAAAAAGAAAATAAACACCACCTATTGTAAGTTTCTTTACTTCCCTGGCAAAAACGAAATTCATATGTGAAAAGCCATGCCTTATGAATACAATAGCGTGGGCTTTTTTAAAGGGACTCCAGTCCAAGTTCAATACTACACTGCATTTGTAGGATTTGGTACCATGCATACTTCTGTAAAATACCTTTCATCTTCATGCTTTTAAAGTTAGGAGAGGCATAGGCTTTCAGACAAGAAGAACAAATCCTAAACCTGTCAATCTGCAGGCTTGGAGCCTTCTGCAGACAGCACCTCTCGGTGACACGGGTTGCTTGTGTCCCCATCCTGGTGAGCACAAGCGACACAGCAACAAATCTGCCTTTGCAAAGGAGGGACTAAAATTAAGGAGGAGAATTTAGAAAGCAACTCCTTTCCCCAGGAGAGTTGTCACTGTGGCATTTCTGTTACTGTGAAATTGGGAACAAAGAGACAGATGAAGCTAAAGAGCAAGAAAGACCGTAACCAGTCTGATGATTAAAATCCTGCTGTCAAGAGCAATGACTACAATAGGCCAGTACTGCCTGAAAGACCACCTGCAAAATAGTCTAGGAACAGCTAAAGGGAAGCAAGACTGCCTTTGTGAAGTGCATTGAGTTCCTCCCTCTTGCCCCTCCACCCCATTTTAACCAAACTTTCTACAGATGAATGAGACGAAGCTTAGAGACTATATGGCACCTGAAGTATTGTATATGGTTTCCTGCTGATACACGAGAGAGGGCAGACAGTGATGTGAACGAGAGGGCAGACAGTGATGTGAACATTAAAGCCAGTTGGAAAGTGGCTGTACGTATTCTTCTTTTGCCCTTTTCCCACCACGTAGGGGAAAGATTAATAAAACTGTGATACCTGCATGTGGATGACAGAGCTGAATTATTTTTCCAAGTTACTCTCTGAGATGAATCCAAAACAACTGTGCAAATTCTAGGGGGAAATTACACACGCTTTAGTCAATTCTATGACCTCCATCATGGGAAGACACAAAAGTTTTCTTGTATCCATGCGTATTCTTTATCTTCCTCAGAATGGGGAAGGTGCAAACAACACCTCACAGTCAGGTTTGGTGTCTTTAGTTATTTGTGATAAACAATATCTGGAGTTCCTGTAAGGATCTAGTTTAATTAATCCCATTAATTAGGTGTAAATGCACTTCCTGACATATAGAGAGTGACATTACCTTGACTAATAGTTGCTTCTTAGATATTCATTATGGAAAAGAATGATTGGACTAAGAGTGAACAATAATTGGGAAATGTATTTTTAAGGACAGAACATGTAATTAAAATGAAAAACTCATTTTAAAAAATACATTCTTTGAAGTCAGTCTTACTTTTTGCAACTGTGCAACAACAGTAAAATGAAATTGAAGAGAAGTAGCAGAGGAAGAACTGAAGTTCACCAGGAGCAAAATTATCATCACCCAAGACTTTTTGCAAGATTGTGGCTATACAGCAAATATTATTACTCTAGAGGTTGCCCTGTACAGCACTCAGTACATGCTTTCCAATAAATAAAAATGAAATTTCTCTCAAACATTCCTCATGAAGCCATTTCATCACTAACTCAGCTTTAGGCTAGCTCAAATGTATTTTCCCATGTGCCCCCAATTTTTAAATCAAAATTAATAAAAATATTTATTTTAACTGCTACAGAAATGAAAGTAAAACTCAGCTGACCATGGAAAAGAAAGTTTTGTAGGTTCAGATTAAATTTAGTTCTTGGGCTTTTTGAAAAACATTGTCTAATTTGGTGCGTAATGAAACCATGAAAGTTTCAGTTTGATTAATTTAAAATAAATGTTTAGCTTGTCTCTTAATAGAAATCTTTTAGAAATGTAAATACTTTATGGTAGTAACATGAGAGAGATTCTTTCTGGACATGGAAAACAAGAGAAACTGAAAAACAGCTGCACATCAAGAATCAGTTTGAATTGAAGGTTGCTGATGACAGGATCATTGCATGCACTGAGGCAAATTTCAAGAAAAGCCCTCACAAATAGAACATGCCAAACAGGTTGCTAATACACTCCAGCAGCAGGCCATAAAATTGCACACAAAGTAGATTTAGACAGTACTTCACGAGATGGGTAAGGTAGGCTTATCTTGAAAGAGGGGATATGCATTAGTCAGATGATACTCAAAAATGGTTGCATCAAAATTTAGCATTGTTTTATATCTGGTGATAAAAGTTAACTTTTTGTCAGTAGCTTTCACTCCTATGGTGGCTTTAGTAAACAATGCTTGGAAATCCATTTACTACTGTTATCCATGTGTTTTCAAGTAAATTTATTCAAAATAATCTGAAATTAAGTTCCCAGCCAAGACAGCAAGCCAGCAAATTGAGAAAGGTTGCCTAAGTCTAAACATACAAGCATCACTTTCACAGTGCAAATCTCCTGAAATAATGCATGGATTTTATACGGTGTAATGAAAATAAGCATTGGGCTCAAAGGGTGTTTTTGCTGTGTTCTTTAACACTATCTTGAAGTGTCTATTTCTTAATCTTAGCAAATTTTCTGAGATTTTATCTTAAATAAATTCTCCTTCAAAGTTCTCTACAGCCCTGCAGTAGAATGCTAAAACCTAGGAGTCCCTGACATTATTATTACTATTACCATTACCACTACCATTACCATTACCATTACTATTACTATTATTATTACTATTACTATTACTATTAATACTATTATAAAAAACTTGCCCTATATAGTAGTTTTATATTCTTGAGACTATAAAATTGTAGTCCTTGGAGTAAGCAGATCGATGTAATACTTTCAATACTCAAGATATCTCTCCTTCTCAAAGACTCCTGTTCCAAGGCTAATCCAATATATCAGAAAAATAATAAAGACGAATGTTAGTGTGAAATCATGACTGGAAATAATAATGACAAAAACTGCAAAATGCTGAATTTTTCCTGATCACGTTAATCATGTTATCCAGTGCATCATACTTTAAATGACGTCAGCGAGGGTGAAATTGTACATTCTATTGCATTACAGGGAAAAATAAATTAGTAGCTCTTTTTTTTTTTCTTTCTCTGTATACGGAAAGAAAACATATACATTAATCAAATGTATCTTCCGATTTTTCAGAAGTTTCAAGGGCTCAGCATGTTTCTAAGACAATACAAGGTCAAGAAAAATAACTAAGTAACTTCACAAAGAAAATATTCACCATTATTGCTCTGCTAGCCCTGCAGCATTTCTTAGTACGCCTCAACAAGAACAAATCTAGAGGAGTCACATTACAGGAAGCAAAGATGGTGGGGTGACAGCAGATGTGCATAAAGAGACAACAGTTTTAAGAGGCTTTGTCGCTTACTTTCTGCCTGAATTTTGACACGCCATTTCACTGTATTTCGCTGTCGCTGCCTCCTAGGATAGACCCACCAAGAGGATGCAGGCTGTCCACATTCATAAACCTAAATTCTCTTTGCCTGAAAAAAAGACATGGCTGCAGCAACTTTCCCCATTGCCTGCTTTCCCTGAATAGTGTCTGGGCACTGTCTGGGAAATTGGTAGCTGATGAAACCAAGACCATGCTGGGATACATGCTAACAAATAAACAGTATGGATGGCCACAGGCCAGTGCACAACATCTCTCCCAGCTCTATTTGAATTACTAAAATAGTTGCAGCAGTTTACTTTATGATCTCCGCATCCGTGTTGTGTTGCAATTTAACAACTTTGATCGTGGGGCCTCCCAATCCTGGAATAACCAAACAGTTGGTGGTAAGAAGATAGCAGAGATGCCAATCCAATACAAACAAAAAACAGACATTGAAAATATTGCTGAATAGACATTGGTTTGATAGCTGCACTGATATGGCTTTTAAAAATTTTTTCCTCTTCAAAGTGAGTTTGTCAGTTTTCTACAATCCTACCTGCACATTTCTAACAGCCAAACATGGTGGCTTTCAGGCTTTTGCACAAGGAGTCAGAAACAAAACTCTTATACTACATATTTAGGACAACTTAAAAGAATGTTTTATTTGAAATCTGTATTTCATAGAAGACTGAATTAAGAATTGTCATGATCATGTGCAGAGATGTGACAGAAAAAAAAAATTACTTAGCAAAATATATGATTTACTAATCTGTGCAAAAAAGGAAGACATGAGATGCTTTATTTTTAAAGTAATGTGGTAATGTAAGCACTACAGCTAACAGGACTTGTAGAATATCCCACCACTAGTCAAAACCCTAAAAACTCATTTTCTTTTAATCCTGAAGAGAAATCATGATAGGAATATAGAAGCTCTCAGTACATAGTTGGAAAATAAGTATACATCTGAAAACATACTACACATTTGCAGTTCGTTTTCCCCTTCATAAAAGATCTTTGGTGCTTGTCTAAAAGTGAATGGATTCTTATTGACTTCTTGTTATTTAGAATCACAGAACCACAGAATCGTTTGAGTTAGAAAGGACCTTTAAACATCATTTAGTTCAACCTCCCTGCCATAGGCAGTGACATCTTTTACTAAACAAGGTTGTCCAAAGCCCCATCCAACCTGACCTTGAACACTTCCAGGGATGGGGCATCCACAGCTTCTCTGGGTAACCTGTTCCTGTGCCCCACCACCCTCGTTATGAAGGATTTTTTCCTAATATCTAATCTAAATCTCCCCTCTTTTAGTTTAAACCCATTACCCCTTGTCCTATCACTCCCTGCCCTTGTAAAGAGCCCCTCTCCAGCTTTTCTGTAGGCCCCCTTCATGTACTGAAAGGCTACAATAAGGTCTCCCTGGAGCCTTCTCTTCTCTAGGCTGAGCAACCCCAACTCTCTCAGTCTGTCTTCATAGCAGAAGATCATCTTCATGTCCTCCTAACCACCTTCATGTCCCTCGTTTGGATCTGCTCCAACAGGTCCATGTCTTTCTTGTACTGCGAACCTCAGAGCTGGATTCAGTACTGTGGGTGGGGTCTCATGAGATTTACTTGGTTTAAAATAATTAATAAGCCAATAGTCTTGACTCTGGTGTAAGAACCATATTAACAGAAAAAATACAATAAAATACTCTTCAGGAAGTCTGACTTGTGACTGGATTTAACATTACCATTGAGTAAATACATATTTTTTTTTGTTGTTGGGCAGAAAGTTCCTTATTCAGGTGGAGGGCAGCAAAACATCCAGTCTCTCTTCTGAAAAAATTGTCTTGCATGTAGTTATCAGCAAGCGAAAGCTAAGTATTCAAACAGAAAAGGTGTTACCACAATAAAAGGCCCTCTCTTTCCTCCCACATTTATCTCTTCCTCAAAATAAATATATCTATGGAGCTGGAAAATAAAAATCACTGCTATTCATCACATAAATTTAAAAATGTCCATATCCAAAAAGCTGGTATTTGAAAATATGATTTTCTTTGTGTAATGGCTAGAGGAAGGTGGTGGGGATATGAGTAATACTGGTCAGAGCACCTACTGTCTCTTAGAACTGGCAAAATACAGCAGAACTTCCCAAGGCTGTGCAGCGACCGTTAGTAAAATTAGCCATGGTAAGACATGCAAGCGTAATATAGAGTGAAAAAGGCAGATGGATGGAGTTTCCTTGCTCTACTGACTCAGGGAGAGTTTGAGGGAGAGCTCTCAGCTTTCTTTGCAGAAAGTAGGGAACTACATTCACTTATTTTTGTTTATACTCCTGTGTAAAGTATTTCTTCAGCTGTTCATTATTATTCTCACTAGATTCCTGGTATGAAGTTTTTACAGTGACTCTCATGAGAAAAAAAATGTTGCCCTCATCCTCTTTTCCTTAGTTCATTTAGACATCTCATAATACTGCGAAGATGACTGGAATGGGGATATTACTCAAGACAGTGAAATAGACACTTGTTCATTTTAAGACCTCCTTTAGCCATAACAATCACATAAGAGTTAAACTTGTTTTTAAATTTATTGGGTTTGATTTCAAGACCTTACCTGTTAGTCACAAGAGACAGGGCTCAAAATGTTTAAAACTCATGTATCAAAGTTCTGAACCTCAGCATTTTTCAAAACGTAGTTTTCTGTCACTGGAAATGTTTCCAGAAGAAGAGTACATACACAGACTCCTTCCTTTGCATAAATGAGAAAGCTTGAGGGCTGGGGGAAATGGGAGGGAGGGGAGAGAAATTTTGTTTGTCACTTATCAAGGTCTGACTTTATTCTTTAGACAATTGCTTGAAATAATTCTAGAATAGTTTATTAATATCACAGATATACATAAATTTCTTCCCTGTGGCAGGTTTAACAGCAGCTCTTAAGGTACATTTAGTGTTGAAGCTCAACAGCAGAGGCTGAAAACATCCCTGTCTTATTTTCTCCACTAATACAAGTAGTGTCTATCTGTGCTGGTTTTGGTTGGGTTAATTTTCTTCATAGTTGCTAGTATGGGGCTGTGTTTTGGATTTGTGCTGAAAGCAGTGTTGATAACATGAGGAAGTTCTCATTACTGCTGAGCAGCGCTTACACAGAGCCAAGACCTCTTCTGCTTCTCACCCCACCCCACCAGCAAGTAGGCTGGGGGTGCACAAGGAGCTAGGAGGGAACACAGCCAGGACAGCTGACCCCAACTGAGCAAAGGGGTATTCCGTACTGTATGGTGTCATGCTCAGCATATAAAGTGGGGGGGGAAGAAGGAGGAGGAGGGGTCATTCGGAGTGATGGCATTTATTTTCCCCAGTAACCATTACGTGTGATGGAGTCCTGCTGTCCTGGGGATGGCTGAACCCCTGCCTGCCATGGAGAGTGGGAAATGAATTCCTTGTTTTGCTTTGCTTGTGCATGCGGCTTTTGCTTCACTTATTAAACTGTCTTTATCTCAACCCACGGGTTTTCTCACTTTTACTCTTACAATTTTCTCCCTCATCCCACCAGGGAGGAGTGAGTGAGTGGTTGTGTGGGGCTTAGTTGCCAGCTGGGGTTAAACCACGAGACCATCAGAGAGCAAATAGCTAGTCAGTTAAAAGAATATTTTTTAAAGAAAATAATAGGGCAACATTCTTAAAAATTCAGTAATTATTGTAGTAATTCCATCTGGATGTACTAATAAGAAATCCATTTTTATTAGCAAAAGCTGTTCTGCAAATATATGGATGTTTGTTTCTTTTATTTGTCATTTGTTTCAACTATTGTGCAAGATCAGTGGTCTCATCTTACCAGTCAATACTGCAATGCAGAAGGATGAATAGTACCCTCAAATTATCTGGGGCTTTTATAATTTGGATCCCATCTCATTGAAGTCAGGAGACTATGTTTTGTAATCGTATGTCAGACATGCAACGAAGTAGCAAGAGGGAACATTTGTTAAGGTGAATGACACACAATGTGTGTAGAATCCAGAGAAAGCATATAAACTGCTTTAATCTTTTAAGAGATAAGCAGACATTTAAAAAGTGGAAATACTGTATTATATTTATGTTATAATATTGATATGATATTAATATTATTGTATTATATTATTGCTACTCAGATACAGATTTACGTGAATGAGTATGTATCCTTAGCTCAATTTTGCAATTTACAATGCATAACCTTTCTTCTACATTAGTTCCCAGAGCTACTGAGATTGCCCATGCATTTTAAATGTAGGTCAGAGTGGTAGCTAGTGAATGTTTCTCCAAGGAGAATACGCTCTAATATTTGTCTCAAGATGCTCCTCTAACGCAAAATTTTCATTCAGTAGTGTCTTCTAAAATTATAGGTTTGTAGCAAGAAGAGTTTTTTTATATCTACATTAAGTAATTAAACTATTTTTGATCTAGTTCATTTTAAATACAATTCTTAGCATTCCTGAATTCACTAAAATTCAGTCTCAGACATTCGGCAAATTTATTGACTTGGCTGCTGGCTGGCAATAGAGAGAAGGACTCCTTTTTGCAGGCTACTAAGCTATGTAAGTTTACCCAGAATCGCTATGTGGTCCCAGCCCATTACGAGGAGCAACTTTCCTGAGCATAATGTATATCCGAGTCGTAACCAACCTCACTGGTTTCTAGGAAACTGCTGCTCGTACATACACGTTTTGGTAAGGAGCCCCAGCTCTCGGCTTGTGGCAGGAGTTGGTTCACCCGAAGAGCTCCTGCTGCATCCTCAGAAAGGCCAAAAAGTGTGTTTCTTATAAGCAGGTTTTGGCATAGCTGAGGGAATTTTCTAAATCCAACGTGTACATAAATGAACTCACGTGCTTTTTAGAAACTATGTTAATTTATGTTTAAAAGTCTATTTGGAATGAACCAAAGTAATAACATGATCTAGATCCTTCTAGACATCTGAGAAGCTGCTACATGACGTAAGTATTTCTGTCCCATAACTCCTACCTCTTTTGAGCAAGCTATGCCTTGCTCATTCCCAGAAGCATTGATCAAAAAGATTTGGCTTTCTGAAGTTTGGCTCAAACATTATAAATTTTGATGTGAGTTCTACAAATGCTCAGACTTAGAGAAGCATTATTAATAGTCTGTTCAAGATTTTTATTTGTCTCTTCAGTTAGTAAAAAGTTGACAGTTACAGAGGGTTACTAAGAAGAAAAATATTGAATGCATTCTTTCCACATGCTGCTTGCTGTAAAACGTGTATCTGAAATCAAGACCACACTTTGTACTCCTTCTCTTTCAACTTGGATGACATTATTCCTGATTTACACTTGTAAGTAAAGAAAAACAGACTTTGTATAAACAGTACTGCCAAATTCTTCACGTGAATTGACTTAATTCAGGATGGTTCAGGGCAATAAATAAGACAGCTGTGTGTTCACAGTGAACCATTCTTGTTTAAAAAGAATGGACTGTACAATATCTTCAAATAGATTAAGGAAAATAAAATAGTAGTAGTGATTTTTTCTTCTCTTTAAATACAGCAAAAGAAAAAGAAAGTCAAAGCCATACTGTGTAAAAAACAAACATCAATAGCTTTTGGAAGTGGTTTTTTTTTATTATTCCCATAATTATAATTCACTTTCCATGACCAACTCTTTCACAGAGAGAAAACAAGTCTGACAATGAATCTGCACTCTGGATTTCTAATTTTTTTTCTTTTTATTTTTTTCCCTTGCTTAAAAAAAATTTTAATTCTGTTTTTCTACTTTCTTTAATAAATGAAGGGAAAGATTGAGAAATATAGAAGAAGAGCTAAAAAAGTAGCAATAAAATGTTTAGATTTCTTACACAATTTTTAATTTTTCAAATGGCTTCATAAAATATGGAAAATACCAGACTTTTAATAGTACTGTATATTATGTTTCTTTGTATGAAAAATAAGCCAGTCCATAAATATTAGATATATACTTACTATGAGAAAAAACATGCAATTGCTTGTATGCCTGTAAAATTCATGATGCTCTATATGTCAGATAAACTCATTTGCTTTTATTGATATTTTAGCACTAACTAGCTGTGCTCAAACATACCTTACTGTAGAACAGAACTCCAAGAACAAATGCAACCAACCCTTCAGCCCGAAGACTGATGTATTTTCCTCTGAATTGGGAAATGAACGCATTGATATGTAATTTGTTGACTAATTCCTGATATTGGATAATTCTTGGTATCGTTCACCTCATCTGACTTTCATTTCACTCTCTCACTTTTATCCTACCTACCAGAAGCAACCCAAAAGAGGAAATCACTTCAAGTTTTAAATTGCTACCATAGAGACAGGTGCTTCAAATCCATAAAAATGACCGATGTCCTTTAAAGAGAAGGTCAATATTTTATATCTGTACTTAGCAGCTCGTAATAATTAAATGAGCCTTATTTCAAGATGCTGGTTTAATGAGAATGTGCAAATTAACTGTCAGTTAGAATGACATTCTCTCAGTGTTTTTATTACATCGACTCTCTTTACTGCCTGATATTTCTATTGTAAATTAACACTGAAGGTATTTTTTCAACAAAAGTTAATCCACTTCTAAACTTCAGGATGAAGATCTTCCAGTAAAAGTACAACCAGATTTTATTTGTCTTATACATCACTTTTAAGGAGCACCTTTATTCTCATGATTGTCCAACTGTCTACACCTTCTTTATATACATACCCAGATTGTCAGCTGGTCTGGATACACACAATTCCTTTATCTGAAAGGGTTCAAGGGAATGCCAAGTATTAAAGAGTAATTTAGAAGGTGCGGGAGGGACGGAGTTTTGCTGTACATTTTTTGTGGAGGCTAACTTGCAGCAGTGTTCCTAAAGCACAATATTTACAGACCTTCTGCCCTAGCCACTAAAAATACCCTCCAAAATCCAAAACTCACACCAGCTTCTCCTACTTTGTCTTCTCTGGTAGAAAAACTGAGACAGAGCTTTACAAATAATGGGATAAATTAGATGGCATAGCTCCCATCTGCTTTAATCAGGCCCAAAATTTCATCCTTTAAAGTTATGCCCACCTGCATACACACGAAACAGACTTCAAATTTTGTAATAGTATTTTCACCTCTACAAAACAGCTAATATTTATAAAGCTAACAATATTATCTTTTTATATCTTTGAGATTATAAAAAGGAGTTGATAAAGGAGGAAGCAAATCACTTTTCAGTGAAAACTGAAAATTTGGGCAGAACTCATAGTCTTGTTAAAAGAAAAATGTATTGATAAATAAGCACATAAGAAAACAAAGTATCAAAGACAATCTGCAGAGAATTCTGTCATTTGATTGAGCTTTTGGATTGCTTGAAATATTTTTAAATCATAGTTCATAAGATGAATTTGTAAAAATATCCCACATTACTACAATTCTTTTTTTTCTTTGTTAGCAGGATAGCACTTTCCTGAACATGGTACTTCTCAGTTCATACGCATGTTTTATTCACAGTTCTTTGTTGAGAGGAAGCATTAAGTAAAAACCTCTTGATCTGTACTGAATGCAATATCAGTAAAAGAAAAAAGGAACTATGGCTTATATAGCACTAACATCTTTAATAGCCTGGTGATAAATACCACATTAAATTGTGATTCAGAGCAAAAGAAAATGGAGTTTTCCAAGGCTGACTACAAAGAAGGGCCAATACTACATTTACTGCATCAAATCAAAAGTGTTTTCTTCATCCTCTGCTGTTTTATGTTATTCACAGCAATTCGACTCTTAAAAATGTAATTAAAACGTTTGTATTTGTGAACTACAAATATATAGATTTTCTACTCAAATGCCTTGGACTCAAAGCCCCTCAATCACTGTAACATCCCAAATTAATATTTCTCATTCTCTCATTGTCTCTCTTTGGTAAAGCAAAGTGCATCATGCCTTTTAATAAAAATAAATGGATTCTAAATCTTTCATGGCATTTCTAATCTAATGAAAGGACAAGGAAATAAATTGTCATGTTTCTTGTCATTTTCTAGCAAAGCCTTTGAAATAAACTTGTTCAGTGTAGACAGAGTAATGATGAAAAGCATATAATGAAAACCTCAGCACTTTGACAGGTTTTCAAATACTTGTGTGGAAGCAAGAAAGGCAACTTCTACTATGACAGTGCTGGCAAGATCAAAAGACACATTAACAGTGAACAGCGCAGCACTACAAAAAAGCAGAGACAGTAGGTTAGGAAATAACGGAGGAGGCTGTTGCCCTGGTCTGTGCCACGCATGCAGAGGCAGATTGCCAGCCATGTAATCAAACCTGTAGCACATTCTGAATATAAATTCCAGTGATTACAGAAATACGCTTCACCTAATATTCAGGTGGGCCAGAGTATTTACTGCAGATGGCACTTTGATTTAAAATAAAAATCATAAAGCAAAGACTTTTTTTTTTTCTTTTTCCTTCCTCTCCTGTAAACAAATGGAACCAAGTGAAATGTAGGTTCAATGATGGGTAAATGACTCTCTCCTGGAGCCCCAGTGAGACTAGCTATACTACAAACACAGATCAATGCTGCAAAATTTATGATCTATAGGACAGGTTGATATCTTGGGGGAAAAAAAAAATTCCTAATTTGAATAAATCTGATTCCCCTGTTTCTCCTGCTTCCTCACGCTCCAAAATAGCAGCATGGATCATGTGATTTGTAAAAACCCAGGACAACAGGAACACAAGTGGAATGTAAATTTTTGTAACTAGAAAAATACGGAAAATTATCTGGAATGTCCTGATAGAAATATGAGCAGGCTGCACTGTTAATAAAATGTTTTCTATTTGACTTTGTGTAGATTTTATATAAAACACTCAGAGGACAAGAGGCAATAGTCAGTAGTTGCAGCAAGAGAAATTCTGCCTGGGCACAGGGAAAAAAAAATATTTCACAATGAGAGTGGCTAGGCACTGGAACTGTTTTCCCAGAAAGAATTTTTTTTAAAATTTTTTTTGTCTGTCAAAATTTGTTTGAATTTTGACTATTTAAAAATTCATCAGGACAAGACCCCGAGCAACCTCCTGTAACTTTGACGTTGTCGTTGCTTCAAGTAGGAGGTTGAACTAGATGATGTCTGGAGGTCCCTTCACATCTGAATTGTTGTGTGATTTTTGTGATTCTGTGATCCCATTTTTCAGTTCAGTTGTTCTCCTGACTCTATCTCAATGACTTTGTCTTATCTGATATTTCTAATCAAAGCACTTTATTTTTAATAAACCTCCACTCAAAAGCTTATTAATCTGTCAACTGACTGTGTGATTGCTATTTCTGTATTTGTCTTTCACTATCTGGCCAAAACATTGAGAACATTCTTGTACCTTTCTAGCCACTGAATTTTAGGTCTTTTTTCTTTTAATCCATTTGTCCATTACCATTCACATATGTTATTTTCCAGTGCTGCATCTAATTCTCATTTTTTTTTCCTATAAAGTGCTTTGACACTTTCATACATTTATAGTGAAGTTCATTTTATAGAATTTTTATGACACTTTATATAACATCCCATGTGAATGTATAATCGTTCTCCTGGGTCTGTGGTTTCACAGAAGGTACTAATATAGAACATTACAATTTTCTATAGGGAAGCTTTTCTTTTTCATTCACTCATGTTTTGAACTTAAAGCAATGCTTATAAAACCAGCAAATACATTTGAACAGGATTTAATTCTTGCATACTCAGGAAAATGAGTCCAAACCAATATTTGAGACCCACTGACATTGAGAGATTTTCCCACAGGACATCATTCTTGTGTTGAGACTGTCATATCTAACACAGCAGTAAAGTAGCTCTGTTTTATCTTTGGACTGCATCATTAAAAATTACATGAAGATCAAACTGTATCCTATAAAATCTTTCCATACAGAAAGGTTTTTCTATATATCTGTCTTGTATTAAGGGATGTAATGTCCATCCTAACTCCTTTCTTGGCTTTCTGAAAACAGTGTTGTTCAGAGACCTCTTTTCTTAAAAACAAAGACTTTGATCAATAGGAAGTAGTTTTCTAGGGTCTTTTAAATGGAGTAATTTATTTCGTTTGGTGATCTGAAAAACATTATTACATGAAGATATACCAATAAAAGCAGTGCAATTTGGACTGTCAGTTTTGCATGGCTTAAACACGTCTTCATTCATTTGATCATTTCTACCATTGCTGAATAAGATTTCTATGTCCTTACAGACACTAAATTCTGGAAAAATAGTCAATTCAGGTGTCATACTGTTTTCTGGTTTTCTATACGATTTTTTTTTTTTCAACCATGCATTTAAATGAATTTATTTCAGAATTTTACTTAACATATTAAGTGCTGCCTCTTAACAGTTTTGGAAATGAGAAAGTATCAAGTTACAGTTTTTCTAATATGCCAAAACACAGCATTCATTATCCTGCCATAAAAGGTGGAAAAAAAGATCACGAAAAGCAATTAGGTTTTTTGGATGTAGGAGTGTCAATTGCTGAAAAAATCAGAAATTCAGTGTCATGGTAGTAGAACTTCCCTGAAAAATTTAGGAACGGAAACCTGCTCACATTGCACTACTTAGTTAAACTCTTTTTTCCTAGTCATTACAAACTAACATATGTTATTTTTCCTCTTTATCTGAAGGGCAGGAAATAGTCTTTTTCACAAAACTAGAATTCAAGATTGCTTAGAAATGCTGGACTCATTCTTAAATTCTCAGCATCTTCTGTGAAGCATTGAGTAATCCGAACTTCAACCCAGTTTGACTTAGGGAGAAAATGTTTTCTGCTTAACTCTGTCATTATGTTACTGAAAATAGAAGGGTCTAATATCCCATATTTAGAGATGTGAGGAAAAAAAAAAAGAGCCTACCTTGATATCTGCCCTGGTAGTAAAACATCATCAGAAGAAAGAAAGAAAAAGAAAGATATAGGGTATTGGAAAAAAAAAAATATGGTGAGAATTCAAAAAGAGCTTCATGCTTTGAGAAGCAAGCCTGTAATTTTTGTGCATAAAAGGAGAACTCATCTTCACTGTTGAGAATACTGCAGTTGTTTTTTTCTTAGCAGCAGGATCTCGCACCTGACTTGAATTGGTTCAAATTTACGTATTTTTTCTTCCAGACTACTTTGAAAGTTATGTAAACAGCAGTGGCTTCCCATCCCTTCCTGATACATATAGTTTTATTGTTATTTTTTCAAACAGTTGACCCCTGAACTAATTTTGTTTGATTGCAGTTTAAATCCATAATGAACAGTACAGACAGGAAATTTAACACAGGTTATTCTTACAGAGGTAAGAATGCCCTAGCTACCACTGGTGGAGGAGACCTGAGGTTTTGCTCTTCAATTAATATTTCATTAGCAATTTCTGTGCTTTGGTACCAATTTGCACATGAATGGATGTCATTCATAATTTAGGAAAACTAACACAAGCCTTCAAACAATTGTTTAGCAAGAACCCTACCCAAAGAATTACATGCAAAGGGCACAAAGATGACATACCATATAGACCAAGGCAAGACAAGCATGTTAAGCTTCGAAAGCCTTACATATCCTATTTGTTTCAACTTGCTCACCCAGTGAGGATATGTCTGATACCTGAGCTTCATTAGCAGCCGAAGTAATCTGATCTGTTTGCCACGTGAGCGAAGAGTGGTTGTCTTTCCAATGACCTGAGGAGAAATTCTACTCTAGGTCCTAAGAAAGAAGCTTCTGAATAAGTTATCCAAAAGGCAAGTTTTGAATAATTCCACTACTTATCTGAAGGCTAGGTCTCAAAATAGGAAGTTATTTACCTTCATCTCAAGGAACAACACTGTTTTTGTGAGACTGCAAGCAATATGGCTAGGCCAATTCCACCAACTGCTGAAAGCTCCAGTTTCTTGACTGAGGCCCAGGGCCATGTTTGCTGAACTTGACCACTAGTTTTGCTTGTCACTAAGAGTAGCCTTGCAGGATTTTGAACTGCCTTTACTTGTGTGTGCTCAACACAGTTCCAGAAAATGGATTAAGAAATAATATCTGTGATTCATCTCTGTGTTTATTTGCATAATGGCATGGAAATGGGAGGCAGCTTTGCAAAAGGCTATTTGGTTTCAATTTAAACGAGAGTGCTTTAACACAACAGTTATGACAAGTTGTTTCCATTTTTCCAGTTGATTATTTTGAAGATGGAGTTCAATGCATATGTAAAAAACCCCAGTAAGCTTGCTTCTTTATGTTAAATATGAATTAAAACTACAAGTATGAAGAATACATCACTGCTCTCAAAGAGGTTTTCCTTCTCATCTGGGAATTTTTACCAAAACAAGGAATTCTATTACTGCAGCTTGTGTAATTTGCCACAAACTAAAAGACCAACTTTTTCAGAATTAATCCTCTTTATGCACATAAAAGTTTACCTAATGTTGATTTGTTCCTTCTACTAAATAGTGAAACGAATTCAATATGCCACGTTATTACTGCAAGACTAACAGGTTAGTCATACTTCTACAGAAATCATACCTAATTATTTTCTGTACTGGCCCAAAAAAGGTTTAGGTTTTATTTAATATTTCTATTCTTTCAATAATTTCTTGTTATCAAATATAATTCTTATTTCCTATGTTATAGCCTGTGGTCAACTATCCTGTGGCCCCAGAAGGAATGACTGCATGACTTCACAGTTCTTTCTGATGGACAACGCATTTGAGGTTCAGTATAGACTATTTGCCTGCACTGGTTTTCGGCAAAAATGCCTGAAGACAAGCAACTCTCTCCTATAAGAAATCTCACAAACGTTCTGCTCATTTCTAAAGTTAAAACCATCAAATAGTTTCAGAAATTCTTTTTCCCAAAAGCCATGTAATAGTATTATAAAAAAAAAAAAGTGGGTTTAAGACTGAAAGCTGAGCTTTCACCTTTTTGATATAACCAGATGTTTAGGATAGTGGCCAGGGCTACAGAAGACACAGGATCAAGTCTATATTTCATGTGGGTTTGGGCAGAGCTTTTTCCTAAAATCGTATCTTTCTCAGCCCAGGCCCACACCCTAATCACCAGGCTGTAGGATCTTTGTTGCTCATTAAACACAGCAGAACTTTGAAACATTTTTGGCACAACAAAAGAAAGCATCAACAAAAATTTTTAGTAAGATCCTTATTGCTTTTTTGCAAAAGCTAAGATTAAACTTTGAAATGCAAAATCTATTGTTTTTAGAACCACAGAGAAAATACTGTTCAGATTTTGACTGAGGGCTGCTGCAAATTTCTAGCTTTTTTGAAACTTGGTCAACAAGCACCCTTACAATGACTCATTGTAGCCTGCAGAAGGAAAACAAACGGCCCATTGGAAATCTAGCTAAATAAAATTTCCATTAGTGGTGAATGTTCTCATGTCAAAACAGTGAAGCAATATTTAAATTCAATGCTTAAACTTACTAAGCTGTAATCTTCTATATTCTTGATATATTTTGGTTGTATTTTTGTTGCTGTTGATTTGAAACATTCTTTCTTTGAACAAGTTTCAATAGGAATGAAAACCTAAAGGAAATTTCAAATAGCATGTTAAATAGGAAAAGCAGATGCCCATCTATTCCCTCAAGAAGCATTACCAAAGCCAACAATATTAAAATTAAAAGTGACCTCTATACATCCATTTCCCTTGCTTTATTTCTGTTCTTATTGCTATCACCTTTTTTTTTGTTGTTGTTCATTAATCCTGTAAGTAGAGGATTAAGCATGAAAAATTACCTGTACACCATCCACATAAAGTCAGTGGGGTTCAGCAGATGCAGAATTCTGCTTACTCTTTTCTTTCTTTTATTCTAATTGACAGAAATATTTCATCAGATGGATTTGTTCTACTTATGATTTAGAGACAGATAGTGCAACTTTTCTTCCTATTTATGTACTCTGCCATCTGACCATCTGAAGAAGTAGGACTCTAAATTCATTCAATTATCTTATGTGTAGGTGTCACGACTAGAACACCTCTCAGACTCCATATGACTATATCACTTAATACAGACTTTTTCATCACGGATTTATATAAAAACATGGAAATATATGCAAGATTTAACCATCTTAGTTCAATAATTATTTAAAAGGTGTCTAGGTAAGTCCTGGTAGAAGCTAAAGTTGTTGTAAGGAATTAGCAACATATGGCTGTACATTGCAGCTGAATTAAAGCTTTTTTATTCTGCTTGCACTTCTTTCAAACACACATAAGCCAGAAGTTCTTACTATTTGGATATCCAAAGTAATGTTTTTTGGTCAGTTAACATCCACCAAAAATCTTCCTTGTCAGGAATGCAGGAACCTGCGCAACATATAAATGATGATCCTGAATTCCTTTTCCGTTAAGCAAACTAGGCACAACTGCAGTCTGTATTTTCTTCTTTAAGAATTTGTCTTTTTTCCCTGTTATCTATACGTACTTGAAGAATTTCTTAACTTTCATTTTGGAATTACACAAAGAGAACTTCAAAAGTCTTTTCTGAAAAGTTCCTATATATGCTAAACTGTAAGCATGCAGATTTGTTACGCTGGGGTCCTTAGAGTTCCCACAAAGACCATAGAATCACAGAATATCCCAAGTTGGAAGGGACTCATAAGTATCATTGAGTCCAACTCCTGGCTCCACACAGGACCAGCCCAATCAGAGCAGATGACTGAAAGCGTTGTCCAGACACTGCTTGAACTCAGCCAAGCTCGGTGCTGTGACCACTTCCCTGGGGAGCCTGTTCCAGGGCCGAACCACCCTCTCGGCGAAGAACCTTTTCCTGATCTCCAACCGAAATGTCCCCTGTCACAGCTTCATGCCATTCCCTTGGGTTCCACTGCTGGTCAGCAGAGGGAGGAAAGCAGTGCCTGCCCCTTCTCTCCCCCTCGTGAGGAAGCTGTAGGCTGCCATGAGGTCTCCCCTCATCTCTTCTTCTCCAGCCTGAACAAACCAAGGGACTTCAGCCTCTCCTCATACATCTTCCCCTCTAGACCCTTCACTCTCTTCGTAGCCCACCTCTGGACACTCTCCAATAGCTTTATGTCTTTCTTGTACTGTGGCGCCCAAAACTGCACACAGCACTCAAAGTAAGGCCGTACCAGTGCAGTGTAGAGTGGGACAATCACGTCCCTAGAGCAGCTGGCAATGCCGTGCTTGATGCACCCCAGGATACGCTTGGCTTTTCTGGCAGCCTGGGTACACTGTCGACTCATGTTCAACTTGCTGTCAATGAAGACCCCCAAGTCCCTCTCAGCACGGCTGGTCTCCAGTGTCTCATCCCCCAGTCTGTGTGTACAGCCAGGGTTGCCCCTTCCCAGGTGCAGAATCCTGCACTTGCTCTTGTTAAACTTCATGCGGTTGGTGATAGCCCAGTTTTCTAATTTGTCCAGGTCTCTCTACAAGGCCTCACAACCCTCAACAACCAGAAGAAACTTTTGCACATGAACAGGAAATCAACAAACTACACTAATAAAATCCCTTTAACATGCAGTTACTTCTGCTGCTTTTCTTACAAAATTCTACTGGTATTTCAAAAAAGAAAATTATGTGAATAATACAATGTGAATAAGAACTAAATATAAAAAAGGAAAAAAGTTTTTTTAAAGAAAAAAAAAGTTAAAAGTAGTTGAATTGGGAATTACAGGTTTATCCTACCTCCAAATGTAGTTGCAAATGATAATGAAAAACATTCACCAGTGGGTAATATTCCAATTTTTATGCACCACGCACAACAAAAAAGTACATTCTACTGCAGAACAGAATTGTGTCAGTGTTGGCTGTCATGCATACACTTTTCTATTAATTATTGAAACATGTAGATAACAGGAACTGGGGAGGGAGACAGGAGTCTTACATTACCTTTTCAACACTAAAACAGAGAAGGAAGAACAGCTCACACACGTATTGATTTCATTCCAGTTGTGATTTTTGTTTGGTGTCTCACAAATATTTTAAAGAGTCTGTTTGAAACTCAATATTAATCAAATTTTAATACTATTATAATTTTACTATAGGACTATAATCCTTGACTTGTTCCAAAATAATAATCAATAAAAAAGTCAGGAAAATGTCTCAACATACAATATTATCATACCATCATCATTAAGTAAGCACATGTCAACACAGATTTACTGCTTTTTCCCCCTCTGCTCTGAATTTTGGAGTAATAAAGACTACACACATGCACCCCATTCCACCCCCACCACTCAGGTAAAACCAACAGGCTATGGCAGCTCTCTTTACAGGCTGCTCTTTGAGCTGTGACAAGCCTATGGTATTTTAGGACTCGGAGTCAATACCAGAGGCTTTGAAGTAAATCTAGATTGGCTAGACAGACTGCTGCAGACTGTGGCAGACTCCAGAGGATTCTTGGGAAGTTACTGAGCATCCATTTACAGACATTTTGTCCCACTGCACTCATATGTGCAATCAGGTTACTGATTGTAATGAAGAAAAAATTTCTTTTTAATGTTTAACAGATGTTTTCTGGTTTTACCATCATTAGTACCCCCAGGCTATCTTGAATTATGGAGATCCGTCTTGCAGTCTAAGACTTAAACATACTTAATACACTTGACAACCACAACACTTTATTTAGCAAAAGGTTAGATCCTGAACCCTAGATTTCTGTGCTGAATAATCACTAAAACTATAAACTGTGAAGATGTCGGCTTTCTTTTTGATTAATTTTAATTTCTTTGCATCTATGAGTCCTCAGATTGTCTTGTTTAATACATATGCCACATTGCCATTTTTAGTAAAGCTATTTTCTACTACTATTAAACATTTATAAGAATAGCAATCTATTGGAGTTTTGTTTTCTTTATACAAGAACAGATGCAGAGAGAGAAATAATTCACACTTGCTAGCCAGTGGCACTTCACGGCAGATCTCCCTCCATATCCTCACAGCTAAAGTGTAGCTGTAATCCACTATTAGAATAAAATATTTGAAAAATAATTTCAATAATGGAACATATAAAAAATTAATCATCTTCAGTCCCTAAATTCCAACCCAGATATAAGGTTCAAAGCTATGAGTAAATGAAGGATTAGTAGAAAAGTTCTGCTTTTCTCTATGTCCAGTGACAAAAATAGCTATTTTTCAATACCAATGTTATCTATGAAGGATAAAAACAGAGTAAGATTACCTACTGGCGTTGCTCTTAGACTGTCAGTGACAGCAGAACACAAGCGCACCTTAACATGAAAACATTTGACCAGGTAATCAAAAAATCACACCAAAGAAATCCTTTTCACTTGCAGCTACTTCAGCTGCTTTTTCTACAACATTCTACCTGCACTGTGAAGATGAAATGGAGTGAATAATATAACGTGAATAAGAGACAAACCTAAGGAAAGGGAAAGAAATTAAAAAATAAAGTTAAAAAAAGTAGAGTCAGGAGTTTGGTGTTTTGAGTTTTTAGCATTGGTGGTTTCTCCAACCACCAATTAAAAAAAAAATATAAAAAAAAAGATCCTAACAGCTTCTCTGGTTCATCACAAGATTATTTAATGCAAATTTCACAGACGCAAAAGTTTAAAAAATAAAAATTCTGCATAACAGTCAGTTCCTCCATGTTTTATCTGGTGAATAAGGAGCATCATGACTCATACAGTGACTTCAACTAATTAAATTGTGAAGAAAATGAGAACACAAAGTGTAGTCTATAAGGGAATCCAAGACACTATGGGAAAGGGCTCATTCAGTCCATTAAAAAAAAAAAAACAAACCACAAAACCAAAACTCTTCAAACAAACAAACAAACAAAAAACCTCCCAAAATCCCCCAACCAAACCAAAAGCAAATCTTACTGTTTGATTTTTGCATTTAGCATATCTGTTATTTTACAGTGGGTTTTTCTTTTGGTTTTGGGAGTATTTTTCTTGTGATTAGCCAGTGCTAAGAATTTACACTTATTTTAGATCCAGTAGGAATGATATTTTAGCCTTTACCATTGCAGACTAGTTTTAAGTAAGATCAGAAAAACTGTTCTCCAAGCTTTGTGAGAATATGCTGGAAGATTTAAAAAGCAAATGAACAAGGTGGTTTGGACAGTCCAATGAATCTGCAGTTCCATATGGAAAGTTTTAATTACTATGTGAAACCTGGCAAAATGTGTTTCCAGAACAGGCAATGTTACAAAGTTGCACCTGTCCACGTTTAATATAATTGGCATACTCAGAAGGAAACAGGCAAAAATTGGATAAGTAGTTTGTCAAAGTATATTTGAAAAATGACATATTGTTTGATAGAAGAATTTGTTCAATAATTCATGTCTAGTTTTTGAGTTAAATAAGGTATCTTCAGTGAAATTCCAGTATCTGGAATTTCTAGGGGGTTGGATTTTTCTTTTTTCTTTACTTTGTAGTTCTTATTGGTGAAAAGAAGAGTTATCTCTTAAACTATCCCCCTAAAGCAAGCAAATATGCTTGACTTACAAAATTAATTATAAACAGAAACTATACCAACAGGGGCAGACAGTAAATCTATGACACTATTAAGTTACAAATATAGTAATTAGGGGTGTGGGGTTTTAGCCAGTTGAGTCCTAACTCCAGAAATTGGTATCGGAATCAGTTTTCATTTCATTTCTGGTATTGAGGGTAAAGATTAGCTCTTCTGTCATAAATACGATACTATTACTTGTTAACAGTATTGGAGGATCAGATTTTCAATACAGATGGGCTATGATCACGCAGACAGTTGTGATACAATCGCACGTATGGCTCTATTGACTTCAGGAGAACTTTTCTTAAGACTACATACGTGTCTGCATATTTTTTTACATTGGTGAAAAATCCAGACTCTTTGTGTGACTTGCAGAACACTACCACAGCAGGATGCACTCGTTCTCACCGCATCTACTCTCAGGTGACAGGGACAGCAGCATGGGACCTCTGGTTTTTCTAGGAGCAGCCGCAGGATGCCCAATTATTTTCTGTCAGCTACTCGTAAAAATGCTATAGTACCAGTAGAATGTCAATAGTATTTTCTTGAGGGAAAGTGCTAGTCCCAGAAGTAGTATTAAACTAGAAAGGAGAGGGGGAAGCTCAACCTCCTCAGCTACTGTTTTCAGGTGTGTGCAGTCTCATGAGGACGTCACCACGTGTATTTGTACTGCCTTACACTTGTTTCACATTCTTAAAATGTTCTGCAAAGTCAGGCAGAAAAAAAGTAATTTATTTATAGTTTTAGTGTATGCTTAAACTTAAATGGACATATTTGAATTACACTTTTGACTCTGCTTTTGTCACTTTTTATTCTTTCCGAAATAACTTTTAAAAGTAGCTACAACTCAGACCTTTACCTACCTGCCATTTCTAGGCTTAGCTGTAAATACTGCAAATCAATAGAAGAAAAAAAAAAATCACTGGATTTTTAAATTATCTTAAAATATTTTGAATCTATTTATGTGAAATTTTATTTCAACCATTTTTACAAAGTGTTCAGAATATTAGTTGTAACAGGACCATGCTTTGTATTGAAAATGTGTTCTGCAAAAATATCCAGCAATGCTTTGCAGAAGACAGCTCTGCTGTATATTAAAACACCTGAATGCAGGGCACAAGAGGCTTTTGCGCTAGATCACGATCTCATTATTTATGAAGTCCCCTGTGATAATATGGTCACTCTTCTCCGAGTCTGCTGAACCCCCTGGTGAACTTTGTTCAGCTCAACAAGCTACAGCCTGCTGTGAAAGATGAGTAGAATATACTTCATTCACAATACGAGTTTTAATCTGTCACTTTTAAATGCTCCTTATGAATTTTGTTTTTTTTTCTCTCTCCTGTTTAAATTGCGGAGAAAGACAATCTGTCTTATATTTCCCTACAACTTCTTCACACTTCCATTTGGTGTACATCCAATATTTATGTAGCTGTGCCATACAGGATTTGAGTCAGTGTCTGCTGAACTGTTATATGGCTCATTGACATTATCAGGCTGAGCAGATTTTCTGTTATCCTAAAACACACAGACACAAGAGACACAATGTGTGTTTGTAAGTGCCAGATCTGGCTGTAGGAATCATATGAGGGCAGCAAGACATTCACAGACATTGTAAAATAAACTATTTTAAGAGGGTTATTTTAAAATGTTTTACTAGACAATAAAAAGATATTGAAGGAAAAATATATTTTCTCAGCCTGAATGTTAACTGTGGAATATCTCTGTTACTGTATTAATTTTTCCTTAGAGAAATGATAACTACAATCCACTTCAGTATTTATCTAGTTGATTTTTTTAAAAAGAACAAGTCATGCAGAGCAAAGGTTCCTTCTCTAAGAACATTACCCTATTCTGGAGGCTATATCTGGTTGGGAGACAATTTGCTTAATAAACTGATTTCTAATATTGTTCTGTTGTAATATAGTTGTGAGTTGTTGCCAAATCTTGGTGCTGGGTTAAGTTATTACTCCTAAGCTGTACTAATGCTTCTTACTAGTACACTACCATGTACAAGATTTTCAATGGTGCCTGGTGGTTTTGCCTCCCCAGTATCAGTTACTGAGGTAACATGATTTCTCTTTCATGGCATACTAAGACATTTCTGAAAATTTGCTTCTTTGGGGTCTCAAGAAGAAAAATAATGAAGCACCTCAAATCCTTTACCACGTTACAAATCCTTAGCCATTACATATTTCTGATTTAATATTTTTTAATTTGTAATCAGAAGAGTCCTTTTAAAGTAGTAACTGTTAAATTAGAGAACATCCTTTGAAAACACATGATATTAGTGGAACATAGAGTTTGTCTCGTACAGAAAAAAAAAAACTACCAATAAAAGATGTAAAGAACATCAACTTTCTTATTCTTTTATCAAAACATAATGGAATTCCACAATCAGATATAGGTATGCAGCTCCCATTGGAGTTGACAAATATCTGACTTTAGCCCAAGGGTAGTGATGCATTTTACATGTTGACAGCAGCCACAGGGATACTGACAGAAATTAAAGCATTGCTGAAACTTAGGATACACAGTTCAACATTGATAAAAGAAATTATTGGGAACTGATCACAGTTAAACTATGTATCTCAAAGTCTTCCCCCTAAAACACGTCATACTCTTTTCAGGTATGAAGTACCAACAAGCAAGAAAGGCAGCTGGTCATTTGTCTTGTCAGTTAGCTCTTCATATTTGTAAATCTGGAAAAAAACAAAGAGTCTCCCAATGTTATGTTTTACCTTTCTCCAGTCTAGGTCGGTCTTTATTTTTCATGTCCTTTATTGTTTTCAACATCCTGTTAACCCCTGTCCTCTCCTCATTACTCCTTTTTCTTGTACAGTCTTTTGCAGAAAAAACAATAGGACCTGGAAGTTTGCACTTAATCCAGCACCATTTATGTCCATAGGAGCCTGGAGCATCTGGGTGCATCCTAGGGTGACAGAAAGGACACTTTGCTCTTGCTGAAGTGGAGGAAGGTTACAGTGCTAGGGACCTACCTACTTCCAAGTTTTCCATCTCTTCCTCTCCCTTCCCTGCCACTGTAACCCCGATATGCCAGTGTAACCACACACAGCATTATGCCCTATCCAGATCCATCTTGGCATAAAAAATTTTAGTAGAAAAATCTTCCTAATCAGAATGATTTTTTATGGATCTAAAGAGGTTAGCTATTATCTTCTTGCCCTGACTCAGCAGTCACTGGCACAGCAAGCGACAATGCAGTCTATGAGTCAGAAGATAAAAATGCTATAAAACAAAGATGTTATTACATTTGAGAACTTCCTGTTCCGTAACTCTTGCAACTTCACTTCTACTTCAAAAGCCTGACCTTGCACACTTGAAGCCAATGATATTTCCCTCCTCTTGTCTTCATTAGCAGCAAGCAAAATCAAGCTTTCATGAAGGTCGCTGTGTCACATAGCTAGTGTCACATAGCTTAATAAACTAATTAAAATTAATCCATCAGTCAATAGATTTCTGGTGTCACAATGCAGGTAAAAGAAAAGTTGTAGCATGAGTTACAAAAACATGTTTATTGGACATATCTTCACTAAAAAGGATTGATTGTTTATTTATTTATTTATTGTTATTTTTTTAAAGAGGACTGCTCCTATTTTATTTAATTCCGTTACAGAGAGCAAAGAAGTTGAATCAATGCCCAAGGTCTAAGACCAGAAATGTGCATGGAGATTTATCAGTGCTGTGAGGAGTAATTTTAAATGCTTTTAAAGAAAGTTTCTATACAGATTTAAGAGATAATGAGAGTGAGGAAACCTTTTCCAAGGCAACATTTTTAAAAAGATACTTTTACGTGCACATACCCAACTCTTCTGACAAATTGTATGTCAGCATAGGCTTGTACTAACATTGCTGAGTAAAAAAACAGAACAAACAAACAAACAGAAAAGCCAACTCAAAAAAACACCCCAAACCAAAACAAACAAACAAAAAAAACATAAAACAAAACCAAACATACCCTAAAAATCAGTTTCTCCCTCTCTTGATTTCAGGCTAAGCAATGTTATTTTATGAAAAAAAAATCACTTAATTCAGCTGAATCTTGTTCAGCATAAAAGTTTGATCCAATCCAACACACAAAACATATTCATAAATACTTAGCACCGAGCAAGTGAGTAGTCCAACTAGAGCTGACAGGAATCTGTATCCAGTTAAATCTTTTATTGGATTATAAACTTAAACCATGCAGAAAAATGGCAAAATAGTGTTTGCAATCATCAGTATGAACAAATATTGTAACATCACCTTGGCACTTGCAAGTATAAAATGTGCTGGGATATCAAAAAGAGGAAAGCTTACTAGTTAGGTGAAGAGATGTTTTATTTGCAGCTTCATGAGTGAAGAAACATGAACTCACGTGTAGAACTACCGTTCCTGCAGTTTACCTTTTTTTCTGGCAGATTCTGGCAGGTTTTGTTTTGTTTGAATTCTTACACTGAGTACAATTTGATACCAATAAGCAAATGTCCTTACTCCAAAATATTTCTATCATCAGATTTATTTCCCCTATCTAAATGTATTTAGCACTTGCAAAAAAATTTATTTGCTGTCTGCACTAAAGACTGATGTATTTTGTTTATCCCCAAAATACGGTGGAATAACACAGACTTCCCCTCCATGACCACCTAATAAGTTTCTACTTTAATATATTGGAAAAAACTAAGATGATGATTCATTTTTTCCATGTGCAACACGTTCAACATAAGAATTCTTTTTTGAAAGTGCCAAGATGTTTAATGGAATTTCTAAATTAGCACTGTATGGATGTTTCTAAGTGATCCTCATCTCAGAAGAGTGCCTGAGACAAGAAAATTCGATAGATACAGTACTAGGATTTCACTGAAGTTTTCATCTTTCTATAGTTTATTATTTTGTTAAGTACATGCAAATCTGAAACTGAGAAAATTCTACTTTCTGATTAATCTTTAAAAAAAGAAAGCAATCAATCTTTGTCCTCAGTTTGATTTTTTATGTGTGGCGCTAAATGAAAAAGACGGTGCAAAACAGAAAGACAGAGTATCTTCCTAATTCTTAGCATTTTACGATTGGGAAAGAAATCTGAAATCTTTGGTAATCTTTACAGTAATAAAAAAACTTACATTACCGTTGCTATTTGAGAGCAATATTTGTAAAATAAATATCTGTGATGCTTCAGTCACTTCCTAGTAACTCAGTAAAAACATCAAAATAAGACAAAATAAGCTTCCTTCTCAGTTTAGATGTATTGGTGCATTTTCGTAGAACCGTAGGATGGTTTGGGTTGGAAAGATATCTAGTTCCAATGCTCTTGCCATGGGCAGGGTCACCCTCCACCAGACAGGTTGCCCAAAGCCCCATCCAACCTGGCCTTGAACACTTCCAGGCATGTGGCATCCACAGCTTCTCTGGGCAATCTGTTCCAGTGCCTCACCACCCTCATTGTTAAGAATCTATTCCTAGTATCTAATCTAAATCTGGCCTCCTTCACCCTAAGACCATTACCCTCTGTCCTGTCACTCCATGCCCTTGTAAACAGTCCCTCTCCAGGCTTCAACAAGTTCTCCCCAGAGCCTTCCCTTCTTGAGGCTGAAGAGTCCCAGCTCTCTCATTCTATCTTTGTGGCTCTCCTCTGGACTCGCTCCAGCAGCTCCATGTCATTCTTGTACTGGGGAGTCCAGAACTGGACACAGTGCTCCAAGTGGGGGTCTCACCAGAGTGGATTAGAGGGGCAGAATTACCTCCCTCGACCTCCTGGTCACACCTCTTTGAATGCAGCCCAGGATACGGTCGGCTTTCTGGGCTGCAAATGCACATTGCCAGGTCATGTTGAGCACACATCTCCAACTCCTCTTCTTTGTTCCCCATTCTACATTTGTTTGCACAGAGGCATTTAAGTTGGTCTAACGATGAGGGTGACTGGCTGGAGTGGCTGGAATTCCTTTGTGCTGCACTTCAGGTGCTCTCCTGCTGACCTGTGACCCTTTTCCAGGCTTTGGGTTTCTATTTCCAGCACTGGCATCAAACTGGTAGGAGTGGGATGGATTGAGGTTCCCCTGCCCTGGCAACTTTAGTTTAAGGCCCTCTTCACTAGCTTGACAAGCCTGTGACTGAAGATGCTCTTCCCCTTCTCTGACAGATGGATCCCATTAGCCACCACTAGACCAGGTTTCTCAAATCAAGTCCCATGGTCCAAGTAGCGTAACCCCTGGCTTTGGCACTAGTCCTGTAACCACTTGTTGACTCACCAGATTTCACTGGCCCTTTCAACCCCCTTTCCTTTGACCAGGAGGACTGATGAAAAAAATATCTGTGCTCCAGAGTTGCTTACCACCACTCCCAGGGCTTTTGAAGTTTTGACAGCTTCAGGTTCAGACTATACTTTGTGTGAGCTTGGATAAACAACCGATTACCACTAACATAGGAATGGCTGGAGTTCAACCCTCTGCATTTGTCAGCATCTAGTGCGGATACCCAAAGCTGGTCTTCAGAGTTAAGCAGTAAGACAGAAAAAAAGGCACATGGAGATTTTAGACAGGGCTGGAATGTACAAAAACCTGAATGAAGAGATGACTTTCCTTTGGCTCTTTTCTGAAAGTGTTTGATAACAAGATTGTTAAATAAACTATGTTTTAACAGCTGTAAAGCAAAAGAAAGAGATTCACTCCAAAAGAACTCCTGTAGCAGTATAGTGACCAAAGCAGTGATGTCACAAATCAGCAGGTGGAACAACAACAACAAATGTTGTAAAGGTTTGAAAACACGATTGATGGGGGATGAATGATCTCTATCTCATACAGAAATGGTGATGGAAGAAGTAGTTTGGATTAATAAAAAAATATTTTAAAATTAATAACTGTGTGCAATATATGTGCATGCAGACGTGTTAATGTATGTATTTATAAACACATTGTTGTAAGTTTATTATATTCAGACATGGTAAAGTTCAGCACACAGGCAGCCCAAGACTCACCCTACACTTTTCTGCCGATTTTTGTTACTGCTGGAGAACTTTTTTCCGGGAAAATTCTTGCCTGTTTTGCCCAGACTATATTTTTCTGGCAGCTCCTTTTGTGCTATTACCAGTGAACAGCTGAGATTCTAGTTTATTAATTCCAGTGATCCCTCTAGTAGTACATTTGTAATGGCATTCTGTCCTTGCAGCACAACTCATTTCTCAGGGAAGCCAGTTGTAAATTATAGTTTTGGTAGTAACTTTGATTTTGCACTGCCACCTGTCTAAAGGCCACTGAAGGTATGCCTGGATTACATTGATACATCAGATCAGTTTGAGGTCATTCGTTCCCATTGGACATGATGTTTCTAATACATTATTTAAACTGCAGTGCCTAGAAACTCCAGCATGCCTAGGACCTGTGTATTATCTCTAGATCTATTCTATTCGGTATGAAAGCCCTCACCATATTTGATGGCTTTCTAAGACGCTGCTGTTCTCTCACATAGAATAACAGCCTATCATGGCATGGCACCATTCTCCTACACATGAGAAATAAGTCAAAAATAAACTTTTAAAATTTTCTTTTCCAAGTGCCTTGTCAAGCCTAACTTCAGCAAAATGAACAAAATATGCTTTCCAGAATTTTTTCCCCATTACCACTGAGTAACAGCAAAATTTTCCTCCCTTGAAATACTGTGTTTCTTCAGCAACTGCTATTGGCATTCTGTTTGAGTAGCAGCTAGCTCCTTTTCCTTTTCCTCCTTTTCCTTTTCCTTTTCCTTTTCCTTTTCCTTTTCCTTTTCCTTTTCCTTTTCCTTTTC
>VWZZ01004807.1:77407-113955 GCA_013399095.1 Psophia crepitans | reverse complement strand
TTTTCCTTTTCCTCTTCCTCTTCCTCTTCCTCTTCCTTTTCCTTTTCCTTTTTCTTTTTCCTCTTCCTCTTCCTCTTCCTCTTCCTCTTTTTCATTTCCCTTCTCTTTTCCTTTTTCCCTTCCCTGTTCCTTTTCCTTTTCCCTTCCCTTTTCCTTCTCCTTCCCCTTTTCCTCTTTCTTTCCTTTTCTCTTAAGTTAAAAGAAATAATCCTACTTTGGATGGTTATTTCTATTACCTTGCTCTTCACTGCTGCAATTAAAAAACCCTGAAATTGACTGTACACCTCAGATGACATATACCTGGCAGCAGTCACTTCAAAGGAGCTGTGTCATAATGGAAGTCAGAGCAGCTGAGTCCAGCAATGTAAATAGAAACAGAGCCTATGTATATACGCTACAAACCCAAAACAAACCCCAAATCACAATTCCTTCATGAATTCAGTACAGCAGTATGTTTGATTAAACACATAAGAGCATTAGCATTTCATCACTAATGTTGTCAGAGCCTTTCATGGACAATAGCCTAGAAGAGTTTCTGTGCAGCAACCATACCAATAGAGTCGGCGAAATAGTTATTGGAAGCTACTGATCTTGAAATTGCAAGCCAGGGAACAGAAAGAAGTAGAATGATTGATTTTCTTTATTAATAGTGTCAGAGATATTGTTTTAATGCATCTTATCTTTATCCTAACCTTGGGATGTAGTGCAGCAGTCACAAGGAGCATTCAGTGTAACTGTATCATAAAACGTGTATTATACTAGTGACATGTAAGGTCAAATACTAAAGATGCATAGTATAATAATATAGCCAATATTTCAGAAGACAAGTTAATGTATGACCTTTATTTTGGTCTACACTATTCCATAAAACCAATTTTCATTTTCATGCACATGATGAATTGCAAGTTCTAAAAGCATTGTGACAGCATTGAAGAGTACCTCTTCACATTTTCTGGGAATTATGGAAAAATTTGATTACTTCTTTATTTTAAAATATAACTCCTGACTGTAAGCACTACCATTCATAAGTTATGTTAAATTATTATTTATTTAAACTGTGTCCTGCATTAAAAAAAAAGATGTTATGCTTGTTCTCCTCAAGGAATTGGTTTTTATTACAAATTATTTCTCCAAAACTAATAATAAATTATTACTGTTTATTACTGATTCACTCCGTGGAATATCTTTCTTAGCAGAACAGAGTGCATTGCTCATTAATACATCTCAGCTTTGTACTAGTTGCTCTGAAAATAACAAAAAGATGATTCATGCAACTTGCTGGAAAAGATGTGTTCAAATCCAAGACATTTCTTGCAGTTCTGCACCGTGTTACAGTAGGATTGCATCATTGTGAGGTTTTTTTGCTCTAGGAAGCAGAGAATCTGATTATTTTTGTATTAGAAATATAGAAAAGAAAAGTCTACATAGTATCAGCAAAAGGTTAAAGAAACAGGATGCAGAAGTTATTTAGAGGCTTTCAGAAAAGTTAATTTTCTTTCTCCATATTTGCTTCACCATCCAGAACAGTGATAGAATCTCAAGGCCTGTCATTGTGGCTTTCTCTCTTCAATTCTTATGAACAGCTCTAACATCTACATCTAGAGAGTCCTGAGAGGTGGGGGGCTAGTTGTGGTGTTGGGCTTTTTTTGTTTGTTTTTACCCATCTTTAACCTGCACAAAAGCAAAACTAAGAAATTTGGGTTATTTCTTCATTTTGAGATTTCAGTTGTTTGTATCAAGCTAAAGGAAATCTGAAAGGTAATCCAGATAAAGAGAATGAGACAAGAAGTTTAGATCACCTCTGTGCAAAGATTTCATGAACATACGTCATCACCTTCCCATATACCACAATACCCATTTGAACAGTGATCAGGGTAGGAGTCCTCTTTCTTCTACAACATGTATTCCCCAGACTTTATTTCAAGTATTTTTGCAATATTATTTTTTTTTTTTGAGATAGAACATATCAAGTGAAAACATACATTTCTGATTTAGGTATTTCAAAGTGCCAACTTACTATTTCTATGAACAGCCCTCAATGAGGCACAGTTGTGCCATCCAGACATATTTCTGAGAAAGAGAAATGGTCATATTTCACACAAGGATGTTGATTAGTGAACAACAGGCAAACCTTTAGCATTAACTCATAAAAATATTGTGTGTTTAATATGGACTTTAAATACTAGTGATAGAAATACGCTAAAAAATTTAGGGGGGCTGAGCTTCAAAAATTGTTTCACAAGCAAATCATGCATTAATATAATGCATAAAGTAATAAAGTTCTGTTCAACAGTTTAATACATTGTCACCCACAGTTGAAGTCATTAATTATGTAAAGTCTAACGGGGCTTTGTTCACTTGACTTCTTCCTGAACTACGTGACGTCTCTCTATTTAATTAAACAATAATATACACAGTGGCAAGGAAGCACTCACACTGCCGGAACACAGTACCAAAGCTGCTTTTTTCAGTGGAGACTGATCTTTCCAAGTAGTAGGAATAAGCACAGTTATTTTATACAAATCTGCTTTCACTTTGAATTTATGCAGACATTACTGTTGGTCCGAACAGGATCCAAACCCAAGCAGTTATGAGGAAAGCTGGCCGAGATACTTCTTGCCTGCACGTTAGCAGTTCCAACATAGGAAGGAAGCACACCCTGCGTCAGCAAGCAATAGCCCTGGGCGTGCTCCTGAGAGTCTGGGAAACTACAGACAGATCAAACAGTCCTCAAAATAATTATCGTCCTCTACTGAATGACGCCACAGAAATCACAATCCTGAGTTCTTAGGCCCAGAATAAAAATATTTTAATAACTTAAATGAAACAAAAAAATTATATTAACTTCCTAGTATAAATATAATTCTTTCTTATTACTACAGAATTTATTTATACTGCGATTAGGATTATACTACTGTTTCTTCCCCTCAGTTCTCTTTAAATTTAATAAATCTTAGTTATAAAGTAAATAAAAGCTCTGAACACATTTAGCCACTCTAGAGTAGAGGCAGTTTGTAGACTTCGTTTTTTCATTGCCATCATTGTTAGTGACTTTTGTAAACATATATGGTGAGCACAATAGGATTAAAAATCTCTCTTACTGTACTTTTTTTGAATCTGAAGTGTGGGAATGGGAAAGATTTATAGTGTAAGTTTCTTAAGGAACTTAAATATTTTACATCATCCAGTTAGTAGCCAGGTATGTCATACTACCATCTCCCCACATCTCACTATAGATACAATTACAATTAAAAACGGTTTCTAAAACACACTGAAAATCCAAGAGGCTAGTATACTATTCTTGGTAAATTTTATACAGTGAATTTCTTTCTCTCTCCTTTTGTTTTCTCAGCACACCTTTTTTCCTAAACTTCTGCAATATTACTGCAGAAACTCTTACACAGAATACTAAGCTGCTCTGAACTTCTCAGAGGGGGATGCTAGTCTGTTCACAACAGCATATGTATAATTGAGGAATGCTTAAATTAAATCACTGCAATTCCATCAACATAACTGTCTGAAGATCAAATTTAGCTCTTAGTCTTGTTCCACCTATATTTTGAGCAAATAGAACATGATGCAAACAAATCAGGGAACATGCAAACTTGTCCCCCAGTGCCATGCTCATCTGAATGAACACATGTATTTACACAGTGCATAGTCATAGATTAGACAAATCTCAAGCATGTCGGTTTGGTGGCTAGATTTGCTTTGTTCTGTTTTGCTTGTGAGTTGGCTTCCCCTCCCTTAAGTGGTGCAGCTTCTGTAACACAAAAAGGAATCCAAGAGAGCAACATTCAGCTTGCTAGGGCACAAATAACTGAGTAGTAGCTCTATTTGGGTAGCTCACTTAGTTAAGTATTTATTTCTCAACAAGGATATGAAGTCTAATAACTGTTTGTAGGTGTTACTCAAATGAATAAATGTGTCACCAAAAGACTATTTGACATTTGGATCAAACTCATTGCCAAGTCATTTTGGGTGAAAAAAACAAAATGGTGATGAGAGCTTTCACTTTTTCAGTATAAGACCCTTTCTGTGCTCTGAAATGATTACACAGGCTATGTATTTCTAAGTCTTTCATTACAGAGCAGATGGGAAAGGATGTCATTCCTGGCCCTGCCACACTACTCCAATTTCAGGTCCCGTGGAAGGAATTTCTCCATTAGCTGCCTGTCTGCCTTCATGTAGCTGGGAGGATAGTGAGAAAAACGAGACCCTCCTTTCCTTATTTCTCCCCTCCCCATAAAAAACTCACAGATAATGGTGGGCCTGGGGCACTGCACAGCACCCAGGAGCATACAAGTTGCTCATTTTGTCAGCAAAGGCCAGACAAGCTGAGGCAGAAGAATCACCTTATGTACTTTCCAGTATGAATCTGTTCCACAGGGTAAGTGATATTTATGGTCCCTACATATGTATAACATCTGTGAAATGCTTTAAGATCAAGAACTTGCAGGTGCAGGACCTAAGCAGGGAATGAGTGAACGTGAGGAAAATAGACCGTTCTGAAAAAAAATTTGTTATGCCAAGAGCCACTGGTTATTTTCCTTTGCATTTATTTGCATGAACATGATTTTATTTACACTGAAAGAGAGGGAAGCAATATTACTCTAGATAATAAATTTTTCAAGAGGGGGAGTGTTTCCTCGCTAACAGAGAATGCACTGCCAAGCTGAATAAACATCTGAACTCGAGCAGGGATTCTAAAAAACCACTAGTTTACCTGGAATAATTTAGATTATAATTGTTACTTCAAATAATTATAATAAAAATAATGATATTCAGACGCGATTGGCAGTAAACTCCCGTTGCTATGCTTAGTTGTATATCACTCATGCATAGCACTAGTTGTCAATTATTAGTGCTGTGATAGCAACTGTAAAAGGTCACAATGTTAGAATGTTCTTACTGTTCTGAGCAACCTGAAAACATGATCAGGTATTTTCTTCAGACTTAAGGCTTTGAAATATAGACAGATTAAAAAAAAGGATAGGACAAACCCTCCGTGCCCCCAATATTAGCCTCATTTTCAGCCAGGGGAAATGTTGTATATAGGACACTGATTCCAAAACACACTGAAAAATAATTCTTAGTCGTTCGATACTGATTTATCTTGAAAAAAGCCATGCTAAACCATAACTTATAAAGGCTGTGATCAAACAAGAAGCATGTGTAAGGCAAACATTAGAAAGAATGAAGCATATGAACAGTTGAGCAACTTTATTCAAAGGAGGAAAGCAGATGGTAGCGTAACACAAGTCTCAGTACTGAGAATGCTTTTGTTCATCTCTATGTGTAAGGTGATCTGAAACAACTTCAGTGCGACAAGATGGCAAGACAGGCCTGGCAGGCAAGAGCAAGTGCAAGTTCTGAAGGGGGAAATTCTCCCCCAAAACCGCCAGAAGACAATCACAAAGAAAACCCCCAAGCCCTAGCAACATGGGCAGGGAAAAAATATTTAAAATAGGCCAGTGATTAGGGAAACTGCTGTATGAATATGAATACCTACTGTACTTCAGTAGTTAAAGAGGGAACAAAATAAAAAATATACCATGGCATGTACCTTTTTACTCTGATCACAGAACCTTTTATTTAATTTTTATCTAACTTCAGCACTATATTAGATTTTTCCTTTTCTTATATCTACGCACAAAAAAAAATCTCTTCCTCAATATATGAAACTGTCAGTGTGTTCTTCATTTTAAAAGAGGCAAAAAGCTTTTGTAATACAGCGTGTAGTAAAAGTAGGAAGTAAACCCCCCTGGTTAAAACATTTTTACCATTGCTACTTGAATATAAACCCATAGTTAAGTACATGATTATGCAGTTTTAATTTCTTGTCTGTCCTATTGTCCTTCACACACCTCATTTGTGGACTGTTGACTGCAGAAACAGTTCTCAGAACCCAACCATTCTGTGTCCAATCTTAACTGCCACTGCCAAATCTATAAAACTGTCTTAGTATGAATTATAGGAAGTTGAGGTGCTCTCGTATGGTAGGCTGTAATCAGCAAGCCTTCCTCCACTTGCAGTTATTTCATATGTAGAGTTACATTTCCACATCCAGGCTGTTACTTCTTGAATGTAGCCATCTTTTCCGCTTCAAGACTCATTGAAGAGCTGCTCTGTTCCAAGTAGTTTCCAGAAACATCTTCCTCTAGAGAGAACATGAAAAGCGTGCTACACTGCTTTCACTCACTATTTTCTTTAACTTTTTAACAGCCCTTGACTGTTACTTGTATTTCTGTTAAGAAACATGCACAGCTCACTGTTATTTCTGTGAGCCATTAGCCGAGGTGATCAGAAATTAAGACCAATGCTAGTTATAGCATCTTAACATGTCCATACTGCCACAGCCAAATTGGTTCCTAAGGAAAGTAATTTTGACTTGAAAGACAGACTGTTTTTGTACGGATAGAATGATGTAAGTGTGAGCAAATTCTGATGTTGGTTACCTGCTCACCATTCAAATTATTTGCAGTGGGAGCACAAAAGATCACTTGAAGATGAAAAAGTTTAGCTTAGGGTAAAAAAAGAGCCGGATTCAGGCATGGAGTCAGTAGACCTAGATTCTAGATCCTAAAACTGTGTCTCTTGGGTTTTTATATGTATGTATTTATTTTTAGAGAAATAAAATCTTTTAAAACTCTCCGCAACTACTGGCAACACAAAGTATGAAATCAAGTCTTCAAAGAGCCTGAACCAATACAAAAAACACAGGGTAATGGTTTACTCTAGAAAAAAAAAACCACAAACAAACAAAAAATAAACCCCAAAACCTGGTCTGTTAATTCAAAGGCCAAACTCTTGTTTTCAGTGATGCTATGGGGTGTGGGAGGGTGTGAAATAAGAGAAGAAAGGGTGTAAGTTCCCAAACACACAAATACACATTTAGTTTTCAAAATATAAAGGGCTTCATCACTCGTGCTGGCAACAAAGACTGAGTAAAGGAATTTGGCATCATAGAATCATAGAATGGTTTGGGATGGAAGGGACCACAAGGATCATCTAGTTCCAACCCCCCCGTCATGGGCAGGGACACCCTACACTAGACCAGACTGCCCAAAGCCCCATCCAACCCGGCCTTGAACACTTCCAAGGATCCCCTTTGCCTTTCCTCAGAGGAAGAAGGAATGTCCACAGCTGTGACACTTTGCTTGGTAGTCCTCGAGTTTGTGGCTACTGCTACTCCAAACAACAGCTGAAGGGTAGCAAGATTCCCACATGGCTTATTTGGCTTTAAGACCATGAACAGACCTAAATACTGTTTGCTTCAGTTTATTATTCCATTATTATACCAAAACTGGATACATGAGGGAAGTTAGATGAATTGGCCAAGTCCCAGCTTGAGCTCATTCTTCAAGTGAAGCTAGCTGATAAATTTAAGATACTGTCTCTTATAAGGTCATAACTCTAACAGGCTGGATTTTTATATTATTACACTTTTAGTTCCACCTCTAGACAAAAAAGATACTAGACACCTAAAAGTAAAAAGTAATGGAGAAAAAGCTCTCAGTACTTTATACCTGATTAGACCAGAATACCCTTGAGCAGAAGTCTGGGTAGCAAAGGGGGAGCAGGAAGGGAGGAAAGGGCAGAAGGCAGTCTAGCTTTTAGATCTGTTTACTCTCACTTTTTAATAGGTTTAATAGGTTTAAAAGGATGACGTACAGTTAAAGCAAATCAGGTGTGCAAGCATGAACGTAAAACTTAAAGTGCAAGTCGAACACCTCTAGAAACAAATCAGCCATGAAACAAATCAGCCATGAAACAATTAAACTTTGTAGCCTTCAGTACAATCTAATATGGAATATTAAAAAAAAAGAAAGAAACAAGCAAACCCAAAAACCCCACAAACACCTCACAAAATACCCCAGAAAAACCCAGTGGGATTTTAAAGTTTTAAGCTTTCAAGTTAAAAGTTCTTGAGTCTAGCAAAACTTAAGTTGTAATAGTTATCACTTAGAGTTATTTCAAATGTTTCTTTGGTTTTAAATGAGCAGTTACATATTCTTAAGATTCAAGTTAAACTATTAGGACAGAAGAAATATGTTTGAGTTTGTTTGGGTAAAATCTTTAGTACTTGAGATCAGCAATTCATTCAGAACTTCCCATAGTTGCCCTGTCCAGGCAAATGATCTGGTATTCATATATACTACTGAAATTGCTTTATTTTTAAAAGAGTCCCTGGCTTTTAATTACAAGGGTACAATGTTCTCTGAAATTGTTTCACTCATTTACTGATACCTTAACTAGCAAGAGTAGAATCAACCAAAAGTGGAAAATATACATATTATGTCAAAAACCACAAAATAGAGATAAAATAGTTGAACATATTTTTTTTTATAAGAACAGTTTTAGCATCAAATAGAAAAATTAATGAACTTTGCAATTGTGTTGTATGTAAGAGCTGGTTGTCTCAGACTAAGAGCAAGAATATAACTTGGAAAAACAGTATGGGAAGAATGACTGTCTAAGTGTCTTGAGAGAAAAAATACACTATGAATGGAAATAAGTCATTTAAGTCAACCTCAATAAAAATAAAAGCATATTATTAACCTTAGAGAACTGTATAGAACTCTTTAGTTTCTAAGTATTTTTAGATTTGGAAAATTGAACAAAAACTAATGAAAGCAGAATTTCCAGCGGTTTAGTATCTCCAGGTACTTTTACGTAAGTTTTTCAGGACTTTTCTGTTTCAAAGAAATATATCCTTTTATGTATCATTGTCTCTTAATTGTAATTAAGAGACATTTTAGATATTTTAGAAATTAAAATAATACCTGCTAAAGATAACAAAGGTGTGTTACTCTGAGAATTCATCTAGTTGTGGATCTGGACTCACTAATTGTTACCTTTGTCTTAATTTTCCTTTTCAAAAAATATATATTACGTGCGGTAATGATCTTGTAACCTAATGCACTACTTCATTTACTTCTTTTTCCATCTACCATCACCTTGGATGATCAACGCTCAATATAAACAAGTTTTCTTATCAAGAAAACAGGAAACATTTTACAGAAATTATCATATAGGAAAAATACCTGATCTTTTGCTTCCTTTAAGGGGAAACGTTTCTGAAAGAACAGCTCCATCACAGCTATATCATAAGCTAAGTGAAGCCCTTTGCTGAAGCTTACGTCTCCTTTGAAGCTATACAACTGTTTCAAAAGAGTTCATTCTGGTCTTGATTATGTACCATAAAGGTGCTAGTATGTGTTCCTCACTAAAGGTTCCCTTTGTCAAAATTCATTGGTTTTCTGACCTTTTTGAATGGAACCTCTCCAAATAGGAAAATAAATTATCACAACAACTCTTTAAAAACCAGCTGAATTAAATATTTTTAATGTTATTTTCCTTATGGCCAAGTGTCCCCTCATCAATAAAATACCCTTGTGAACCTGCCATGAAAGGAGTCTTGAGATCACAGAATCACAGAATCACAGAATTGTAGAGGTTGCAAGGGACGAAAGATCATCTAGTCCAACCCCAGGATTTCCATTTGAATTCAACATACTACGGCTCTGGAATGTTTCTGAATAACTAAACACACTTCTAAACACACACTTATGACAATTTCAGGTCATAACTCCAACATGTTACTGCCATTTTTAAAGACATCTTAAAATGAGCAATATGTTCCAAGTTCATCACTGTCTAGTAAAAACGGAAAAACCCTAAGAGTCCCTGGATTCTAGAGAACATAATTGCTTAAGGAACAGCATTGGTTACAGAAAGCTCTGCATATGTTACAGATAAAATGTCACAACTTTAACATCTCAATTAGCCTAAACTAAAATGACTACAGATCCCATCTGCTTTTTCAAAACCACACAAATCAGACACAATTTCTTTAAAATCAGATGTCTGTTATCTCAGCAACTTATATATTGAGAACTAAAAGACTAAGGATTGCTGTTATCAAGAACTGCTTAAAGAATCCAGGGGTATTATAGTTTGAGAACCTGAACTATGGATACCTGAAGTGAAGTAAGGCACATTATTCTTCCAGAGCTACAAAGAATACTTAGAATTAGAAACTGTTTGAGAAGAATTAAGACTGACTTTCGAGCAGTTTACTGCTTATTTAGGAGTTTTTTGCTTCATTCTTTGTAGATTAAGGAGATTAACATGGTTTCCTTTCTAAAAAAAAAAAGCTTGCTTTCCAAGTAATCATTCTTTCCACCAATACCAATAGCAGAAGCTCTTTTCTCAAGGAAAGCAAAACAAAACAAACTTTAATTAATTCAAATGCTCCCTTAAATGATCTTTGAATTTTCTTCACTTATGCATTTCATATAAGTACTAATTTTTCTGTAAGAATTTGGGTGTTCTAAATAAATATCTTCTAATTCCACTTGTAATGGCAGCTACTAAGAATCACCTTTTTTCTTGAAGAATATCTCATCATTAAAGAGAGAACTTTTTATAATTTAGAATTATTTATTTTTATACATATTTTTTCCTACCCAATACCAATCCAGTTTTTGGCAAGTCTTTTCTGTGTCACTATATGTAGTTTCATTTCAAGTGTAACCTCCTTTTACCTTGAAATACTAACACAAATAAAAATACAAACACATTGTGTGTCTGTATCTATGTGTATCATAAGTTAAAGTTTTGAACACGCTAAAGATTTTAAATAATTCTAAAAGCCAAACTACTTTTACCAGTGTCCCAAGTGTTTTTTAAAATAGCTTTTGTCATATATGATATGATAATAGGTTAAATTAAGGATTATTTTTTTTTTCCTAGAGAATCTAACACATTTTATAGAAGAGAAGAGTATAAGTTGAATCTTTTCACCATGGATCACTCCCTAGTCATTACTTGGAAAAAGATTGAAGCTCAAATAATGCACTCGGTTAAAGGTATACCTGTTTTCTGTTAATAGGTAATTTCAGTATAGGTTTGGGGTAGGGAGGGGAAGGGGAAAAGTCACTGTTTTTATATAAATTGTATGAACAGCTGTCCCCAAGACTTAATTCTGCAAGCTTTACTTTGTGCATCATGCTCTTCCCAAGGTCTCTACAGGCACCCTACCCTCTTCATGCAGAGTATTTATTCAAATTAATTTCCACTACATTCCTAGATTTGAACAATACCTTACATTCCTGCTTTTCTTTACTTTCAGTATGCCAGCCTTTAAACTATGAGATCCAAGACAATAGTACTCCACTGTTTGTTCTGGAAAAAGCACATCCAGGGATGCCCTAGTCGAATACTAAAAGTTAAACAACTGAAGTTCCAGGTTTACAGAAAATCTTCCAGGGAATTAGTTTCTCTTTTCCTCTCAGATTAAGAATAAAGTAAACTTCAAAAACTTAATATTTGGAGTGCAAATTCAAATTAAAAATACATAATTGTCTCATCTGACTATGATATAGCCTTTCCCTACTTGCAAGGAAGGGGAAAAATACCAAAAGTCATCCCAAAAAAATACATTAGCTTCCACACCATCAATATTTTAAAAGTAGAATAAGGAAAAAAAAACCAAAACAACTGCTCAGTAGTGCTGCCTAAAGGAAATGGGAGGTTCAGACTGCTGTCTCCTTAATGTTACCTTTAATTTTGGCTTTTGCACAAGCACATATTGTCCTATTAGCTATTCAGTGAAGTTCCACCTGTTGTTCTGACCAGACTTTGGAGGTAAGCAGCAGGAGCTCAGTGATATTCCAGACATGGGAGTTTGTAAAGTTCCTGGGCGTGTTGATACTTCAAAAAATGAAGAGCAATCCCATATCAGAAATCTAGCTGCTGATCAGTCCTTATCTTGAAGGAATTAAAAAAGATTAAACACACAAGTTTTGCAAGTGCCTGATACTTTTGTACAATAGTACCTGCAGCACTGATTTGTCACCTGCGTGGGCTGAACATGATAAATTGCTTGCTTGCTAAAGCTCAAGACTACTGACAAAGAATTTGGCCTCAGGACATTGTTTATTTCCTACAAAAGCTTTAGAAGGCCTTTGTATGTGCTTTGTCAATCAAATATGTGCCAAGAGGTCACTGTGCTGAATACTAATGAAGAGACTAATCCTTTGCAGGAATGTGTGCTGCATCCCCCAAATGCATATCCACTACCTATGAGTCAGTTGAACTTGAGCTCCTAAATTGTACACATAACTCTGTCATCCAGGGCCCAACCCTTCCATTCCTCAGGAAAAATCCTTTTTTACGTCACCGGCTGATTTGTCTGTGGAAAGATCAAGATGGGATCTTCAGGTAAAAGGCGACATAAGATTTTCACACCTGTTTGGATTATGTTCATGATAAATTTGAACATAGATAAGTAGCACAGAAGCCTTGCAACAATCTTGCCATGAGAAATTGTCCTACGCATCATCTGAAACAGGTATTATGAAGACCCATAAGACTGCAAAACTATGCAATAATCAGAAGAGGAGGAAAGTTAACCAGAAGGGAGGAGAAGCATCCTTCACATCCTGGAGGGCCAAACTACTGACAGTTCAGCAGAAAAGGCAAGTAGAAAGGTTGAAATCATGAAGAACATGAAATATTACAAGAAAAGAACACATAAGGAAAAGCAGGCGTTGAACAAGCATTTTTAAGCAAGAGCAAGGTTGTTGGGTAAGCCAGTTATCAGCTGTTTTTTCAATGTACATAAGAAACATGAGATAGAAGGCAACAGATCTACTGGGGGAAATACTGGTACAGACAAAATTAAAAAAAAAAAAAAAGAAGAATCTCACCCACTTGCAAGCAGAAAAATTAAGATACAGTCACACACGCATACTCTTTCCAAAAAACTGGAAGATGAAAAACCCACCCAGGAAGTTTTGGTCATGGTCTGTGTATATGCTTAGACAGAAACAATAGCATTTGAGCTGTGGCTCAGTTTATAGACTTGGGCAACTGGAAAGTAGGTCATTGTGGTCAGGATGGTTACAGAAAAGAGGAAAGATAAAAAGTTACATTTCTGTCTTGATAGGGAGGCAAACACTCTACAGACAGAACAAAATTTTTATTATGATCTATGACTGAAGAAGATCCTGTTATATTAAAAGAAGTCAATGGACAGGGTGATGTGCCTTCACTGAGACAGCCCGTTAATACACTGTAGTAGAGCCTGGTATTATGAATCTCATGCCTCAGGAACACTTACATTAATAGTGTGAAATGTCAAATAGCTATCTGCCAGGTGTGAACCATGATGTGGTGCACTCTGATGCATCCATTTGATGCAGGGTGCAAATGTAATCAACTTTGATTATGATGTGCTGCTGTGGGCACTTTGGAAAAGGCTGATTTATTTTTAGATGACTGCATCTCTTGAACCATTAGAGCTCTCTTGCTGAAAATCACTTTGTATAACTAGTATTGGAGGGCCATTGATACATAACTACCATGTGCTATTTCTACATAGGAAGCCTAAAACACAGTATTGATGTGCTTTAATTTTACTGAGGGCTCCGCTTGAATAACTTTTATAGTTGTACAGGGTGGATAATTTATTAATTTACATAATGCATCTGACTATTTAATATATCTTAAAAAAAGAAGGGAAATTAACATAGGATGTTATGGACCAAATTAATTCCTGCATCGATCCACAGAAAACAAAGTTTTACTAGCAATTTGCTTGGCATTATTTTGAAAGGACCTTATAGCATTTTTAATAAAAATTTAATACCTTCTTTGTGGATTGCATAAGCAAATCTTGCTGCCCAGTAACTAGCTCATTAAAACTCTTGCTGACGGACTCCACACCAAGTTATGAACAGAAGACTGCTCAGGGTGTTGCAGAATGTGATGAAATTACTCTGCCAGCTACCGCAGTCCTCCCATGCAGCAGTCTATGAGCTGGATCACAGGAGACAATGGCAAGCAGACAGTTTTGAAATCACTATGAGACATCAGTCTTTCTGCTTGGATACAAGGTGCCTATAGCCATGAGCTCATCCTGCACCCTCAGTTTTCAGGGCAGACCTGTTCTTAGAGAAAAAGGTGGTGGAAACCCATCATTATGTGCTCTTTGAGCCCTCCCCTTCTGTGATGCAACAGAACCGCAATAGATGTGAGTGACACCATGCAGGGAGGCATGACGAGGACAGACTGAGGGAACTGGGTTTCTTCAGCTTGGAGAAGAGAAAGCTCCAGGGAGACCTAATCGCGGCTTTCCAATACCTAAAGGGGACCTACAGGAAAGCTGACGAGGGGCTGTTTATTAGGGAGTATAGGGACAGGACAAGGGGTAATGGGTATAAACTGAAAGAGGGGGGATTTAGATTGGACATTAGGAAGAAATTCTTCCCTGTGAGGGTGGTGAGGCACTGGAACAGGTTGCCCAGAGAAGCTGTGGAGGCCCCCTCCCTGGAAGTGTTCAAGGCCAGGTTGGATGGGGCTTTGGGCAACCTGGTCTAGTGTAGTGTGTCCCTGCCCATGGCAGGGGGGTTGGAACTAGGTGATCCTTGTGGTCCCTTCCAACCCAAACTATTCTATGATTCTATGATTCTTTGAAAAATTGCTCCACAAGTTGAAAGTCACTGTAAAATATTTATAAATCTACAAGAATGAGTTCACCAAAACAATCTTCAGATTGATGGCTTACTTTCCATCTCACTGAACTTTTCATATAAAGGCTTACTTTCACTCTCACCAGCATTTCAGATAAATTATACTAAAGCTAGGTAAAAGCTTATGTGATTTCTGATTCCTGAACCAATAAAGGAATCCGTGCTTTCTGCCAAACCAAATCACTGAACATGCTCATCTTATCCAAAGAGCTTAAAAGTTAACAAAACATTTTTCAGCATGAGAAACTTAAGACCATCCTCCTGCAAAGAGTGAAGCATCAATAGAACAGATTTCGGTTCCATTCTGTACTTCTATAAAATATTCAACCCCTCCAGTTTACTCTTGCTGAGCACCAGGATACATTTGGGAAAGGATACAGCAAACTCTTATCAGGTAGAAGAAAACAGTTTTTCTGAGGCCTTTCACAGGATAAACTCAACTGTGTTTGGTAGAACATGCTGTCAGGAAAAGTTAATGTCACTGAAAAGCAACTCAAATACAATATTTTTAAAAAATCATGTTAGTACTAAGCAGAAGAATCCAGAAATTGTTTTTATTCCTTTGTTACTGGGTTTTCTTCTACCGTGTACTTATAGTCAGCTTGCCTTTGCTCCTCTCATGAAGAGTAGCCATGGCTTTGCTCAAGGGCTATGATGAAACAGCAAGTTAAATGCACATTCTCCAAGACCTTCCAGGAGAAGACAAACCTAGATGTGGGAACAAAAGTGTGGTATGGCTGATACTCAGAGACAGAAGCTATCCAATAACACTTTCATACACTCTCTGGTATAAATTTCTCTAAGTCGGTTTTTTTTTCCTTGTATGAGGAAAAGACCACTATAGTCTGCTTCCTCTTAAGTATGTACCTGCAAGGAGACTGCTGCTGAACAACTGTTTTCCCATTTCTAAACTTTCCTGCCTTTGTTGCATCTAGCTCACCTCTCAGAGGATTTCCCTTAATTTCAGGAGGAAAAAGTTGTAACAGGTTTTGAACAGGTTTTTCAGATGTTTAGTCTGCTTATAATTCTTACATCTCATTTTTAAAAACCAACTAAATAGCTGCCCTCAGGTACTTATTATTTTGGTTGAGTTATTAATTCCTTCTAGATCAGTTCTGTGGACAGGGTCTTTGGGATTCATTATCAATTGTCTGCTGAGCTTTTTCAGGTCAGCTTATATTTTGTTTGAAGTAACTCCTTACAGTGTTTCAAAGAGCAGAAGTAGTTTAGTGTTACAAAAAATAAAACTATTTAAACACTTAGACTGCCTCCTTACAATTCAGTGATCTGTAAGCCATCCAGAAAGAAGGCTGATTTTCAACCTGTGCAAGGGGAAACCCGTGCCCCAGTCAACCTCAGTTTAGCTGAGACCTAATTGAACAGCTGGCAGTTCTTGAATGAAATAGTATCCAGCTGACAGCATCATCCTACAGCTCAGTGTTCAAAGCTGTTATTCGTGTTAATAGCTTCAGAGTTCTGGAGGTTCCAAGCTTTCAACCTAATCCTGATTCCTGTTATGTTACAGAGATATAACATGAGACACAGAATTTTTTCTCTTTTTAACACACTGCCATTCACTTTTGCCTAGTGGAACCCTTATGCTTTTCTTGGAAATCTGTAACTGCAAGAATCCTGGATTTACCTGGTTTGACAGCCAAGAAAGTGCAGCTTCCTCAGACACATCAAAAGGATGTCTGCAGCCCAGCACTAACCATGGCTGCCGCTGGCTGCCTGGTGCTCTGTTTTCATGCTAGTCCAACTCCATAGGGCTTATCCAAAAGAGAAGTAATCCCAGATGCAGATCTCTCATATTATTCAACAATGAACATAAGGCATGTCTACTTAAAGAGTTTAAATCAGAGGCAATACAAATGGCTTGTTGGTTGTATACCACAGAGTCAGCTTCATTCACAGGCCAAGGAACTCAAAAGGGAAGGTCATAGCATGAGTGGGGAGAGGAGAGGAAGGCTCCTTTACAGTGCTTCACTCTAAAAACTGGCCTGAAAGCACTAGAGCGGGAGGAGAAAGGAGGGAGGGTAAATGCTGCCATAGCTTTTTATCCTCCTGAAGCGGTTACATTTTTATTCTTGCACAATTCTAAATGCTGCCTCAGTTTAAGTTTTTACGAGTTTGAAGAATGAAGAGATGTACCAAAGAGAAAAAAAAAAAAAAAGAAAAAAAAGCCAAGTATTGTCTATTGCAAATTCTCTTCAAGTTCAGCATGTCAACATGTAAACTCAGAGGTATTACAACTGTATTCCAAACAATCCTCTTCAAAATGTATTAAATAGTACAACAACTGTTATCAGAAAATAATACAAAGTTTTGAATAATTTTTGCCAGGTAATTTGGAAGATAAGAACTTGTAAATAAAATTAATCACACGCTAAAAGCTGCTCTGGTTCTTACAAGCAACGCAGATTTCCAGATGTGTTAAGAGTTGGCAAGTGATCCAGATATTGTAGATAAATCACATTTACAACAGGCAATATTGATGTCCCTTCTCATCTCAAGTAGGAATTAACACCTTGTTAAATGGTTTGAGTTCTTTCTCTTTATTATTTACAAGCTGTATTTTTTTAGACTAATCTACATTCAGGCTTGAGCCCTCCTTGATCTAGGTTCTGCCCTATTTCCTGACACAGATGGACAGTCACTAGCAACCAAGTTAAAAGTACTCAACAAGTTATTGATCACCACTAAAGCCATGGTACCTGATAATATGTCTCTGCATAACCTTACACTATTAAGAAACAAAATGTTTTACTTAAAATATTACCAACTACACCCAATTTAGGTTTCCAACTGCACCACAATAAGTCAGTTATACCAGTTTTCTAAAATCAGCTGATAAAGAATAGTAAAAAAGTACTGCTAGTGGTAATCTCTCTGTATGCATAATTTCTAAATCAAGTATATACATTTTTTAAACAGAAGGATGTACAATTTACATGTCATTAAGCAGGTCAGAACCTGGATTTGAGAAAGCTCAAGTTATAAATCAGTTCCTATGAAAGATGCCAATTAACATTCTGTATGTAAAATATTGAGGAACTGTTAGAAGAAAACAAATGAAGTGCTATAGAACCTTTATGTTGTCTTGTGCACAGTCAAAAACCCACTGCTTACTTTTAATCTTATGCAGGAAACCAAAGAAGCATACCTTCAACCTGGAAGCTCAGTCCTTACTGACCCCTGGCATATACTGAAGTCACAGCACAGCAACGAAAAGCTCTCCTTCCAAGAGAAAAACAAACAGTTCTACATATCCTCAGATATCAGAATGCTTATAGTTTGTAGGACTGAAAAATTAGTACAGAACTCGTATTCTTTGAAACGGACTGTTGTTATTCACAGCAACTCCTGCATGTCTCAGTTTACATCAGCCGGCTACATCGGGCAGCCAGCCCATTTTGAGTAGACTATATATGATGTCCATTTTGCAAATGCAGGACCAAGCCAAGAGGAGCTTCAATACCAAAAAACAAATTCAGTTGTCTGGCATATAGAAAGTACATGGATAAGGTGGCACCAAACTCAGATGGGAAGAGACAAAGTGCCATGTTAAGTTTCAGGTTGCAGAAATCCTAGGCAGCATGGCTATTCAGGGTAAAGAAGTTTCAAGAATAGCATACTTGGAGGGGGACACACAGGACGGGAAGGGATGGATACAACATAACAATATTTGGGATGCTTCTCTAAGCCTGCCTTTTTCATTTATTTCTTTTATTGCTTTTCTTTTCTTCTTCTCCCATGTTGCCACCAACAAAGCAGGGCTAGGGTCCATAAAATTAATGCATATGACATACAGCCCCTTAAGTTCCATGTATGGCATTAGGGCTACTTATCTGCTTGGAACTAGGTTTAAATGCTCTGCTAGAACAATTTGAAAAATGCTTCAAGAAAGCAGCGGTGAGAAGGGAAAGAAAAAGGCAACATCCACCCCGAGGCTCAGAAATACCTAGCTTCTAATGAAAGAACCAAATGTCACTGGTACAGAAGCACAGTGCAGTAATGCTGGTCCCAGCCTGTTGCCCAGAGTCACTGAAACCGCATACGGGATGCAGATTTAAAGGCTCATTCTGAAGCTTTAGTGTGGGGAGAGTGAGGAGCCAGCACCCACAGAGAGCTTCTTGACAGGATTGAGAAGAAAGACTCTGTCAACATGAGACTCATCCTTCATTGCCAAGAATTCTGTCACATGCCCCTAACTCTATTTAATATCAAAAGCAAATCACCTCTGGGACCGACTATCCGAATCTCATTCTGAGGCAGTTCAGAATGGGTTTGCCCTATACCAGGTAAATTCATGCACACAGGTGTGTATATCCAGACCCTTAACATTAAGGTCCATAAGTGTCACTGGGGCTCCTTACTTGCATTTAAACTAAGTTTAAATACCCTGGTAGAGCAAGGTTAGATTACTGAGCATTTTATGAGATAATTCTGTGTACAAGCAACATATAAAAGAGGAATTATCTGAACATCACATCAACCAGTCTAAATATATGGTTCAGAGTTCATAAGATCCTGACAGCAGAGTTATGGTCCTTGTTTAGAATACTTCTGTACATTATAAAGGACCATTAACAGTTACAGTGCTATATAAATGATAAATGATGACACAGAACACGAAGTGCCCATATTTATGCCAACATATTTAGTCAGGATGATCAAGAATGATAACTTTAAAAAAAAATCACTGAATATATGTAATTATAATGAGCTATTCACAATCAAAAACATGTCCTTATTAAAATCTGCCATCTAAAACTGTATTTATTTTTCCCTCTTAGAAAAATATTTACAGTTCTTGACAGTTAATTCGCCATTTATAGATTATCAAGCTGTGTGACCACTTCAAAGCCTGTAGTTAAATATAAGCAGCAGAACTCTATATAGAAATATTTAGCAATTCCAGTAAACACACAAATATAAGGTGGATATGAAAACATGATAGTTACTTCCCCTTTCTACTGTTCACAGTCTGAGATTCAACAGATGCACAGAAAATGTGAGAGCATGGTTTAAGCACAAGACAGAATTCCAAAACACTTTTTCCCATCGTCTCCCAAGGACTTCCCATTCACTTTACCTCAAACCACTTAATGAGAAAACAGAAATAATACTATTCCCTTATCTTTTGTATGTGTGTGTGTGTGTGTGTGTGTGTGTGTTGTTGTGTTTAATTTAATGAAAATATGAGGCACTCTGCCCACATCATAGAAATACCAGTAAATGATACATTGGTAATTCATTCTAACATTATTAGTTTCCATTTTTTTCCTGATTTCTTAATCTACTCTTTTTTTTTTTGTAAGAAGTGCCACCACTACAGGTCTGGTAATGAAAAGGGAAAAGGAACATAGCCAGGCAAAAGGAAAGCTGTGATAAAGCACAGCAGCTGCAAAGGTGAACATGGTGGTCTAGCTGAGCATTCAGATGACATTATTAATTTACTAAAAGAGCAGATTTTAGAATGGAAATAAGGAATCATCCATCATCCTCAGCTATGTGTTACTCTAAGTGGTGGGGTTGTTAATTTTCATTAATTTTTGTAAGACATCTGCCCAGAAGGGTTCAGCTCAATGACAGCACCTGGTTTTCAGGAAGGTTCTCCTTTTTAATCAGTTTTGCCAGCTAGTTTAAATTGAGGCACAAGGAGGTCAAGTGACTCAACCAAGGGCAGGCTATAAAGCAGCAGCTCCATGTAAACACAGAGCCAAGACCTCTCTGGATAGCTGTGTTCAGTCTAACCTTCACTTGCTCCAAGGCATTTTATGGTGGCACAGGGAGCTCACATATTCCTTTCCCAGTTATTATGTAAAATCTCAACAGAGTACTATTTTGCATGCTTGATGGTATGCCGAGTTGTGGCTTAAAAATGAGTGGTAATCAAAATGATTGCTGAAAAGTGAGGTCATCCCTGCTCCTGTACTCTTTGTTCAACATCCTCCATGCTAAGAGAGTTAGGAATAGTCTGACCTTTCAGAGTTCAGACACTCACCTTCCTCAATTCCCACAAGGAAACAAATATGATTGCCAGAAGTAGTGTTTCACAAGCAAAGCATCCTGTAGTTTTAGACCTGTTGTTAGAAGTGATGTAGATGTCTAAGAATTTTCAAAACCACTGCTTCATGATACAGTGTACATGGTAGGATTCCTAGCCAGGCAAAGCCTTGAGCTGGACTTTTTAAATCTTTCACTGACACCCAGTGCCCCAAAGCAGACCAAAAGGCTTTCAAAATCAGATATATCTTGGTTTTGTTGTAATTAAAATCAGGATATTTCATTCTTTATGTATTAATTTAAAAAAACTACATGAAACTACACCAAAATGAAGGAGTCCATGAACAACTGCTTTCCTGCCCGCTGAATCCTTGCAGATACACCCTTGCTTTCAGGCTTGGTTTGAGCTGATTTGCCAATCTTGCGAGTCACAAAATCCATCCACATTCTTAAAATTTTTTTTTGTCTCTTTTGAGATCTCTTTACCTGCTTCTTACATGAGCATAGCATTACCTACTCTGCAGCCTTTGCCATTTCCCCAACAATATGTAAAAAACCAAAAGCAAACCTGAAAAACAAAGAGCCAAACCCCATCTCCTCTTGAAGGGCTCACCTACACCACTTACCTTAGAGGCAAACGGCACAGATGTTAAGCTGCCTGAGGTTTTTTCCTCATGAGCTTCTAAAGAGTGTTTGATTTTACTACTGCTTGAAAATATTTGCAATTCTAATTTACACTTCTAATGTAATAAAAAATAATCCTGTGCAGCTTGATTGGGGCATTTATTTTTACCTTCGCCTATATGTGATAACAGTGGATTTATCTATGCTGTTAATATTCATTTTGTATCTATATAACTCTGTGGAGATATATATCTCATATGTAGAAAAACTAACATTAACTTTACATGAACCTTAATTACAGCTTGAAAATAAACATTACTTATTTTCATTTTTCATATATGCTTTAGCTACACTTCAGCATATTTAAAGTCCCCCTATTAACAGAATTGATCTAAAAGTACATTGGAAGAGGAATTATATTTTATTAATACAATAAAAGTGCATATTTATAGTAGAATACATTACAAAATGCAACTCAATTGCATCTAAATATTATCCATAATACATCTCACTGTGTTTGGCTTTCCTGGCAGAGTTCAAAATATTCTGTCACTCTGGCAAAGTGACTGACTGATCATTTTTGTATAGTTTATTATCTATGACAGTATACTTCTTATAATTCAAAACTCAGAATCTAGTCTTTGACAGTGCTCCAACATCTACTGCTTAATATTCAGCACTGATACAAACTCAATGGTAGATTAGATGTAACTTGTGCTTAATGGCTTTTTTGTTGTTGTTGTTGCATGAAAAACACTACTCCTTCCACACCCCCCGTTAAATAAACACTCTGATTACTATACTAAAAATGGCAAACATGCAATGGCATTGTATTCAGGTCAAATTAACCACCTACAAACTCTAGCTTCGTAATTAAAAAATAAATAAGAGAAAGGAGAAAAGAGAAAAGAAAAAAGAAAAAAAAAAGAAAAATATTATGCCGGGGAAAAAATCTCAGCTACTGGTCTTACCATATACAATTGCAATAAGTAAATCTTTCCATGATGTTCCGTTCATCTAACATAAGAGTCCTTTTTGAAGACTTAGCTAGTTCCAAAACTAATTCATTTGTTTTATTTAATGCTTTTTACATACTCAAAGACTGTGGAGACTTTGATAACTGAAAATAGGCTGATATGTATATACATATTTAAAATATCTGAAAGGGTACATGGATGATCAAGTGCCATGCTGTGATAAAAGGCTTCAGTGTTTTCTCTTCAGGACTCCTGAGCACCAGTTTGCTCAAAGCACCCCCTTCTGGTGGAAATCCATAAATTGGATGCAGAGTAGGTAAAATGTTAATTTGCAGTTTATTTATATACATAGAATCTGATTGCAATACTCTTTGGCAGGCTCAGCTTCCTCTAAATTCTGAAAACTATGGGGAAAATGTAAATGTGATCATATGTGCATATACAATTATCAGATGGATTTCAGATATTTTTGATCTTTTGCTCTGATAGTATCTCACATGAATATAAATCTTGTTAAAAAAGGCAATAAATGATTATATTTCCCAAGAACTGTAACTACTCATACTTTTAAAAAAGGCACTTTTTTCAAGGGGTCTAACTCACTGAAAGAAAATTATTTTGCTTGTATTTAGAATTCATTTTTCAGTGAAATTTAGATTGTTGGCATCTTCCTAAAGCATTTCTTCTATAAAAATAGAAGCAATATCTTGCCTAATTTACTCTAAGATAAAAATATTGTGCAGTGTCTAGAATAGTGATTAATATGATGAAGTTATAATGAGCATTCCTACTATGAAATTCCTACTACTTAGAAACAATTTTTACTTTGATTCTGATCTTACATCTTTTACAGTAATTTTAAATAGTTGCCAAATCTCTTTTTTTCCTAATGGAAAGCAATTTTTCTGTTTTTCAAAAAACAGGTACTTATCCTGCAAAGGCTATTTGCATTTTCTGTAACTATTCCCACGTGCATGTGGTCTGTTGCATTCAAAATGCAGAAGGAAGATGAGAAAACAGAAGATCCTAAGTCACCTTCTTGTGAATTCTGCAAGAGTATGGAAGAGCCTGATGGGTATTTTTTTCTTGGGTATCTTGGCAGAGGTCTTCAATAACAGAGAAAAAAGACCCATACAAACCACTGCTGTTAGCCACGGTGCCAATCAGCAAAAAAGTAGAGAAATGGGGCTGGGCAACAGTGCCCACCCTTCCTGAAGCAGCCAGGCAGAGCTCAGAAAATATAAAAAACTGCTTCTCTTGAGGAATTGTGCTTTATTATTCCAGAATTATCATTCTTCTCTGAACTACTGCATGATTCTCTCTCAACTTTTTCACCACAAACATCTCTCATGCAATATATTTAGGTGACAACTGATACACACAAGACTTAACATGCTACTGAGTGAAAAAAACCCAAGGCATAGCCACACAGATCGATTAACCCATGAGGAAGGTGAAGACATGCAGAGAAAAAACCCTCTGTATTGACTTCATGTCTGAAAATGGTGGTGAGGCTAGTTTGGGAGACAGCCCATGTACCATAGTTTATAGTGACAAATGTAACCTTTCTATCCAAGGCAGCTGATGAAAAGAAGGTTAAATAAATTCTAAGCAGACTGTAATATTAAGACTAAATATCTAATAGCTATTAAAGCATCTGCCTGAAACGCAGGGGACTATGTAACAGCCAGCTTCTTCCATTACTGTTGAGACAGGCCTCCTGAGATACAGCAATATAGTTCAAAGTGGTACCTCATGATATATTTAATTTGCAAAGAACACAAGTCAATAAAAATGAAAGTGTATTCAGCCATAAGCCTGCTCCACCCCAGCTAGTAATATATGCACAAACCAAACTGTTTAACTTGGGATATGTTCACTGTTTTTAGATACTAAATTATGTACCTTTTTTATTAAAAAAAAAAAAAGACAAGAATGAAAATGCTGAAATAGAGATGTCCCTTCAGTAACAAAAATGAGCCTGAGATGTGGCTGAAAGATTAGCCAGTGCTTTTTCCAGTCCAGTCATCAATTCAAATGGACTTGCGAGAGGAGAGTTTCCTTGAGTGCAAATTTTAGGTAAAACATGATACCACCACTTCCTCTGTGAGAAGCAATCTGTCTTCTGCAGGCAAATATCATTGCATTTTGGAAGTAATATCGAGAAGTTCTGGGAGGGCTTTTTGCCTCAAAATATTTCAATCCCCTGTCAGAATTTCTCCAAGAAGCCCTCTTCAAAGCTCCTTTTCTGAAATCACTAGTATCAGTCAGAGATCTTTCATTAAGATACTTCATGGAAATAGAACCCCTAGCTTTTTTCATGGAACATCTCTCCAAAATATTCTAAGACGTGAATCCTTTGATTCCTTTAATTTAAATTAAGAATGAGCATGATATTAACTTCTTTTGGTTAATCAGATTCCCAAAATCAACCTGAAACAGTCTAAATGGTTTTGAAATTCATAACTAGCATGTGTTTGGAAGTAAAATCATTAGAAAACCATTCACAAATACTAACCACAAAAGAGAAATATTTTATTCTAAACAACGCTCTTTTGGTTTTGTATTTCAAAATCAAGGTCTATCCAAAGTTTTACCTTTAAATAGAATTTGTAATATACAGCTTCTGGTTAAAGTTTAGTATTTCAGAATAAAGAATGCCATATTTTCTGATAGGAGATTCCCCTGCCAGCAATACTGCTGCCTAGATGTCATGCACAGGCCTTGTACCAAATTTATTATGTGAGTAAGCCAACCTTATGAGCAGCAGCATCTGACAATGCCGATGTGTAGTTTTGTACCTGTATGTTCTCCTTCTCTTCGATGAAGTGTAACCCCATTGTGCTGGTAGAGAGATCGTTTCCAGTTCATTTTATGTCATACAACTGCCTGTAACTTTTCTGAAAAAATTAACTGTTATGCTCCTCTTTATACAAAATACTCTTAAGTTTGTTAAAATCATATACACTAATTAATAATAAAAAAAACCCCAAAGTAGCCATACTTTTGCCAATGTCAATATAGACACCAGCAAAACTATCCATAAAAAAATCTTTATGAATGAGGGAACTGCAATTATTCTGTCCATAAACCTGTAAGTGTTTATCCCCTGTAAGAATATCGAACAGGAAGAACTTAACAATAGCACTATTTTATAGTTCATAATTCAAAGACATTTTGACAAGCATTATGCCTTTTAAGAGGATAAGCTAAGGTGCATTTTATGACCAACGCTGTTTCCGTTGCACATTAGCGAAGTGGAAATCACAGTCTGTGCCCTAGCTTGTTCTCTGAGACGGCAGAAGTTCAACAGTGCTGCAGAGCTGAAAAGCCCGGCTAGCGGGGAACCAGCCTGTGCAATTCCACTGCTGTACCTGTGAGCTCATCCCTCACTGCGCTGACAGAAGAGTGCTACAAGAAGCCACGCACAGTACAACATCAAGGTTATGGTAATACATGTTTTCTAGAAGGAACCTGTTACAGCAGTCCTGCACTTCAACAGACACCTGGAACTACATTTCCTGAAGATGGACAGCCAGGTATTATCGTACCAAAGGGCCCGTTCAGGAAATGTGTGAAGGTTGAGGCAACTGAAGTCCAGAGCAGGGAATAAAATATACAACCACCAGTTTAATATGCTTTGGACATGGGAAAATTAGTTTGTGGGTTATTTCTGAGGCTGTGTGAAGGGGACACACAGAGGACCCATCCTGGAGCCTTCTGAGAGTAAGACGAGAGGTTTCTTCATTTCAGCAAGTTTTAGATGAGATGTGGGGTTTCCCTGTGCTGCTGATACGTTCACCAACTACTGATATTTTCTTGCATGTCTCTGGACTGGCAGACACAGGAAAATGTTCTGTGGTGTTTATCACAAAATGAACAGGAATGCTGCCATAGAATAAAGGCAGAATTTCTTAACCGTGAGAAACTGCTATTGACATGCACAGATAGAATTTGTCAGCTCGTAACATGGAGGCTTATGTGCATTAAAAGAAATATGTAAACCCAAATAAGACTCGAGTATCTTAAAAAAGAAATTTTCTTCAGAAATATCTCAAAACCTACTCCTCTTCTCCAGTTGCTCTAAAAACCTTGTCACCTTGAGGGCCTCCAAAGTGAACGTAATCAGCTAAATGCAGAAATCCACTCTGAAGAGCAAATAATCTGCTTGTAAGGAGAGGTATTATGTATCAAGATGTTTCAAAGCTGTTGTTTTTTGAGGGAAAATAATATTTTCTACAGACTTTGTTCAGTGCAGCATCAGTAGAAGTATCTGATGATGCCATTTACATGAGACTTTCTTCTAGATGTAAATGTAATCAAGCTTCATTGTATATGGCTAGATTATTAATTAGCATTTGCTGAACATTTTTCTAATACATCATGTCAAGTGAACTTTAAAGATTATGCAGTTATTTGACATTTCTTAGATCACTGAACTCAACAACTTCATGTGTAGTAAATACACTCTATTTAATAACTAGCAATAAAATATCTTTAAAAATTGCAGTTTCATAAGATAGCCTATCATAGAATAAAAATTTAGTAAACAGAAATACTGAAACGAAATGTTACTGCTGAATGAAGTTTTCGTATTTTCACACAACAAAAAAACATCTAAGAGGTCTGTATTTGAGCAATCTGCTCTTTTAAACATTGCTAGCGAGCATTTTCAGGAGGAACTTCTGCATTCAAACACAATGCTTTCACTTCCATATATGAAAAGTCATTTTTCCCTTTGAAACCTGCTCTAGAATCTATTGTTATAGTCTTAGAGGAGCTTGCTGCAACGCGGCACGCCAAAGGGGCAGACACTGATACAGAAATCGATGTGACTGCTTTCTCGTCTTTGCCACTGGTCTGTTCTGCAGCTTGTATAAATCAGGTCACATCTGTGACATTTTCTCCAACAAACTTTTCCTTAAAGCGTATTCTTTAAAAGCTCAGTGGCTGTACAGAACAGTGCAGGACAGGCTAGAGATGAGCTCAGCTCCTTTTTACTCCTTCTCCTTCACCTTGCAGGCCTGTCTGGCTCAATGGGACAGGCACGTGCACACATTGCCATGGTACTAGAAAGGCAGCGAGATCAGAAGCAGATGAAGAGCAAAGCAAGACACATTATGTCCTGTAACTGCGATTCTCCTCGGGCGAGGAAGTTATTTTCAGCACCATGAACTTTTTTTGAGTAGATGGCGTCTGGGGGAAGTGCTGTACCACTCCCGTCAGTTCTCAGCTTGCTAATCCTAGGAGCAATTTATATTACCCTTCTTTTGAGGTGTGAAGACTTTGTTTTGCTCATATTGTTACTGCTAAGAAGCTTGGAGCTGACCTCAAACTCTGCTATGAGCAAAGCAATGCACAGGTAAATCAAAAAAAACCCTAGGCATGCTAGTGCAGGAGTAATATTTTTCTTCCCCTTAATTTTTACAGCATAGGAAACCAGGGGATTCTGGTTACTGAATGTGTGCCACAGTGAGACATGTACCAAATACACAATAATGATGATGATAACAGTAATAAAAATGCATTTCACAGCTTAGATTCCCCAATCAGTAAAGCTTGGAAGTATATATAAATTGAAGCATCCATATGATCCTACTGAAGTAATATACCTGATTAACTATCATGTTGAGCTGGGGTCAGAAACAGCTCATAAATTTAGGACAGGAATTTTTGCTGAAACAATGAACTCCAAGTGAGCATTACAAATTATTCATGAAAAGGGAATTTTAAATCCAGATTTATAAATCTGTGCATAGGAATCTGCTGAGAAATGAATAAATCTTTAAATAAGAGAACAGAAAGATATGATGTAAATTATCCAATTTCAAATACTTTTTTATTAAGAAAAACTACCTATGAATAGCTACCAGTGGAGAAATGTTCTAATAGTGTTCAGCAAACGCTTTTTCTTCAATAATTTAGACTTCATAGTACTCTCCTCACATTCCTTCCAGAAACCAGAGAGATGAAAAGACAAAATATATTGAATAAGTTATTAGAATTCAATTAGTTTACTAGGCACAGTAGTTAGCAATGTAAGCTATTTGGTTAGCAGTTAGAAACAAACTGTTGCTCAGTTTTCAGGTAGTTTTTTTCTTAATATTTGATCCTTTTCCCTCCTCCCAGTTGTCCATCCCAGCTATTCTAATTTCATAACTTCAATAGTTTTACTGACTTGCTGCTAATGCTTTTTGGTGGTTTCTTTAATTGTTTTTTCTCCAAGAAGGTCTGGTTTGCTGGAGAAATCATTGTATTCCTGGACTGTCTTAGGTAACATTGTCATGCATTAGTAAACATCACACCTTCATCTTCTTTTTCATTTTTTTTTGTTTTTTTTTTTTTTTCATTTATCTTTCCTGGGATCAGAGACTAAAAGTTGTGGGTTGTTTTTTTCTAAACCTCTCTCCCTTAAAAAAAAAAAGGGGAGGGGGGGCAAAACTCTACTTCTAGGAATTACCTAGATTCCTTATTACATTTCTGTATTATTTCCTCAGAAGAATTGGTTTCTTATAGAACTGCATTTTTAAAACCAGCACAAGATGTACAAATCTACTACTTCTGTAATTTTGCAGGCACTGTTCTTTATCTACCAGTAGTGGAGCAGGTACGTCTGTTCTAAGTGAGGGCTGCACAGAGCCGCTCACCCTGGTTTCCCTGACTGAAAGGTTAGATGAAATCGTGGTGTATTACATTACGCACAGGAATCTCAGCATCTCTTTTGCCCTCAAGTCCTGGAGCTTCAGTGCTGTTCAGCTCCCCGTGACAAATGAAAGATGATGCCAGCCATAACCCCTCACAGCCTTTCACAGGATCTAAAGCAGCCTGCCTGTGGAAGAAAGAACCGTGCCTAAGGGCAGCTTAGGGAAAAGTCCTGACCACTCTTCCCTAAAACAGGGAAATGGGTAATGGGTGAGAATTTGGCAACTGAACAGGTTTTCATTGGAAAATGATTTGTTGAAGTCAAAACTATATCCAGAAATGGATTAAGAGGATATATGTACAAGGAGTACACTGTTTCTTAGCAAATCTTTGTCAGAAAAAGTCTTGAGACCAGGAAAGAATTTTTGGTGAAAGTTATTTGCTAGGCCCTAGCTATTAGATAAGGGATGAAGCATTCAGCTCAGATTTGCAGAGACGTTGAATCTCCTCCAGATTGGTAGCTGTCCCACTCAGTTTATTTTGGAGACATATGTTCTAGCTCCCATTCTGGGTCTGTGAAGTTGTTACAGTAAAGCCAAATAGAAAATGTGATATGAGTCAAGTTGTCTTGTTGCTGCAAAAGTCCTGCTGGTCTAAGGCCAGACAAGAATATACCTTTGTCTGATAAGTAGGATGTGATTGTCAAGAAGTAGAAGCGTTAACTGCAGCCTTGCAGAACCATTTGGACTTACCAAAAGTACCAGGAAACTAGGGGAAAGGTAATTCCATCAGGGGTAATTATGACCACCAACCCATGGATGATCTACCCCAATTATACCACCTACTCAAAAGATAAAGGCAGAGAAAAGAACTGAGTATGCGTTCTAGTTTGCATGCCAGAGGAAGAAATCTAAACCAATCATTTAATAGAATAATAATGATCACGCATTAGAAAGATGAATATGTTAGTGTTGTATGTATAAATAACAAATGATTTGGAGCTTTGGTGTGCTGTCTTGGGACAGTGTCATGGTTCAGCCCCAGTCACCAGCTGAGCACCACACAGCTGCTCACTCACCCACCCTGTTGGCAAGACAGGGAGGAGAATGAGAACAACAAAGGGGAAGCCTCTGGAGTTGAGATAACAACCCTTTAATGGGCCAGCAAAGCGAGAGGGGAAACAACAACAAAGCAGCAGGAATTATAACAGGATGTAAACAAACACGGTAACAAGGAGAGTAATTTATCAATCAATGACCAACAAATGCAATAACAAAACGAGTACTCTACCAGAGGCTCAGCCCACAGCCAGACCTTCCAGCAGCAGTGCCAACCCAACCCTCCTCGGCCAGCCCCCTTTTATGGGGGGCATGATGGCACATGGTATGGAATAGCCCCAGCCACCTTGGCTCACCTGGCCCGGCTCCTGAAAATTAACCCTGTCCTGTAGAGCTTGACTAAGATGTCTGCCTGAGAACAGATCCAGTCTTAAGCCTTTGTTCTGAGTACAAACCCAACAAAGATTTAGTATGCCAGCTGAGTGTCATAGCCACTGTTATTGGTTATTCCAGCCTAAAAATTTGCTATTTTCCAAAATTTGTTTTGCCTTCGACATATTCTGAAGCCACCAATACTTCACAGAACATACTGTTTCATTTCTAATAAGCCCTGATGGAAATCATTGCCTCATGGCTCAGATCATCTGGGCTGGAGATTTTTTAGTGAAGAGCAAAGTGCACTTTGATGAAGGGTGTTCAAAAGGGTCCAGGGCTTTTATTTTTCTCTCTATTTTTTTGGTTTGGTTGGTTGGTTGGTTTGGTTTGGTTTGGTTTTGGCTGGCTGAACTGACTACTAAGTTGCACTGCCTTTCCACTGAAATCCTAGTAGACCTCATAGTGTGCAAATACACCTCCCAAGTGCCCCCACTTTCCACTTTAATTCTGATTTCTCACCTCCCAGCTGTCCCTGCTCCTATCACTACTCTGTCTCAACAGGACTATTCTCCTGCCATGGGAAACTATTGCAGTTGGTCCTTTCCACACTGGAGCTTGCCTCATCTCTCCAGTTTAAAAAGTTATTCTGCTACAGATCTGAGATGGATCAAAAGTGCAAACCAGAGGAACTCGAAGTACTGAAGTTTCTCATGGAATTTTTTATACATTATCCCTGAAACATTCTGTGAAGAAAATGATTTCTCACTTTTCCAATTGCCTGCCTTTGACTATTTGCAGAACATTTTGTAACCTTTCCATAGCACACAAAGACTGATCTTTTTTAGTCAGCTAATGATGTGCTTCTTTCTGGTGTTGGTGGCAGTGGGATAAAAAAGACCAAGTTCAACTTCAAAGTTGAGAGAAAAAATGCAGTTTCTTCAATGCATATTTAACTCTTTTCTCTCGGTTCTGTTTTCAGCCATCCATGCAGAAGAACTCATTTTCTCCACAAAAGGCCCTAGCTCAGTAAGCCTTAAGTATAGGCCTTAAGTAAAAGTTTCAAAGTGTCAGCGACTTCCTTGCATTAGGCAAACTCAGAATTTCATTTCATAGCCAGGGAGGGACAACTAAGAATTAAGGACAAATTTTAAGGAAGTATTAACACATGTTTTAATTATTAAAATAATATTGACTGCAGAAGCAGTATTCCTCACAGGCTTTCTTCCCCTCTAGTCAGGGCAATTTCTGAATCTATGTGGTAACTGAGCTCTTGTACTCTTGCTTTCATAAGCACTGTTGTATTATTTCTAGTGAAAATTGAATCTTCTTATAGCATCTCCAGCTATGAAGTACATGCTTTCCTTGTCTTCTCCAGTCTTCCTTTTATACAGCATCTTCTGGTTTAGTTTTTGCTAAGAATTAAGAGAAAATTTCTAAACACAAAGATAGCTAAGCTTGCAGTAGACTTCCTGAAGACACACCTGAACCTCTATTACTGAAGATTTTAAGGAAAATGTTTTAAAAATTTATTAGGAATGATGTAGTCCTAGTGCAGGTGGATAGAACAGCTGGCTTCTTGAGGGGTGTACCAGTCAGTCCTGTTTTTTTAAAGTATTTTCTTTCAGCACAACTTATATCCATACATGCCTTATATGTTAGTGATATGTCCATTGCCCCCGTAGACCCCAACAGCTAAAACAAGTGACTTCAAGTATTTTGATCTTCTTTTTGTGCACTTTGTTCCATCCTTTTGCTTTTGCAAAATCCATTAGACCTACATTAACACTACTTCATTGTCTTTTATAGCATTTTTGCGTAATTTGTCCTTTCTCCATAAAATTAACTATTATCACCACTTAAAGATTAGTAGACTTGTCTCATTAATTCTTTTTATACCCTGTTTTCTAACTGTAAGGCTCACATCCCTCACTTTTTAAGGCATACTTTGGCTTCTTTGTATCTGTCCATCTAGCTAGAAATTACCTTTTATTTCTTCCTTGGTCTAAGTAACTGCAGTTTCCTTGAGCATTCCACAACACAGCTGAGCACATGCTTAGTTTTCAATAGACACTTAAATGTCCTTGAGTTCAGTCAATATAAGCAAACACTCAACCTTAATTAAATAGAAATAATCTTGAACCATTGAGCCTGTCTATAAGCATTATGAAAAATCTGAACCATAGAACTGGTTTTATTTTTCTGTGAACATTTGGAGAAAAACTTGATGCCCTAAGCTTGAAATATAATGGTACAGTATTTTGTAGGGTGCTATTCACGCATCTAACCATAGTTATCAAATGCCATTTTTCAGAGGCATCCACCTTGGACTCATAGATGTGGTATGAGACCCAGTGGAGACCTGCTCTTCTGTAGCAGCAGCAGGATGTCTGCATGCATATAAAAGGGCAGTGGACACTTTTCTTTAGACAGTTTCACCAACAGCATCTTTAGTTGTACCTGTTTTCAAAGTGTATTTCAGCAATTCTGTGTCCTGATAAAGCGAGCCAAAAAGTAGAGTCCTGCCCCTAGTTTCAAATACCTGCAAAAATCAGGAAAGTCTCAGCTGTAGCATTGGTTTAGGCCAATACCTAGGTCAGAAGCACTGTATCCCGTTGTTCTGGGTTTGGCTGGAATAAAGTTAATTTCACTAGAAGCTGGGATGGGACCCAAAACTAACCAAAGGAGGTATTACATACAGTGTGATGTCATGCTCAGCATAGAGGGAGGCTGGTTGGGAAGGGGTGGTACTTCTCAAGGTGGCACTGCTCCGGGACAGTCTGGTTTCGGAACGGGTCTGAGTGTGTGGTCCGAGTTGTACAGTATTGTGTATCATCAGTACTGTTGTTGTCTGTTTGGTTTTTTCTTCCCTTTCACTCCCTTTGCTGTCCCAGTAAACTGCCATCTGTCGTTATCACAGCTCAGGGGGGTCTGGTGGGTTTTTTTATCCTCCCCACTGGGGGGGAAAACGATGACTGTGTGGTGCTCAGCTGCTGGGTGGGGTAAAATCACGACACTCATATTCATTTATTAAATCAAAATGCATCCCTTATTGGTCTTCTAATAGAAATAGCCACATCAAAGTGATACAAAGATGTCTATAACTTTGTCTGAATTCAATAGCAGATGCCATGATAGAACTACTCAGCTAATATCAAAAAGCAAGCATATTCCTTCCCCAGAATAATATTAATTGCTCCATTTTGTCCAGTAGTAATTTTTTCCCTGTCTCTTACACAGGATTGAGGATTGAGGGTGACAGAGCACTGGAACAGGCTGCCCAGAGAGGTTGTGGAGTCTCCTTCTCTGGAGACATTCAAAACCCTGTGATTGTGTTCCAGATGGCCCATACTTGGCTGTGCTGGAGAAAACAGATGACCAAAATGAAAAGATATGGGTCTATCAGAAGATCCCAATTATATTCTTATGAAAATACCTCAACTACAACAGTTTCAATCAGTCTTGAATACTTTTTCACTTAAAGTGAAAGTAAGGATCTCCCTAATTTTCTGGGATGAAGGCTTCTTTTTACTGCGTAATATAAAAAAACGGCTACTTGTCAACCACTATAGGTAAAGAAGTTGTATGGACATGCCAGTTATAGAATAAGAGTTCTTCTTCCTGATTTTGTTTAATCAATTTTAATCTTAATCCATACAGTGGATTATAAAGACTTGTCCAGAACAGATCATGGATGTGAAATCTGTGCTGAATTAAGCATTCAGAATTACTTTGGAATAACTATTTCAGTACATTTCTAAAAGCAGTCAACCTTTACAATTTTATATTTCTAAAATATCTTTAAAAAAGTATTCACATTCCTGGGCAAAAGGTTTATAGTTCAGAAAATTTGAATGGAAACAAAAAAATTGGAGTCACAGAAATGTGATTTTTTTACGTGACTTAAATAAAAATTATTGCTTAGAATGGATTTATGGTTAAGCAATAATATAACAGAAAATTTGGTTTCATTTTCTGATTAAGACAACTATTTTTTACTATTTTAGTTTACATAATCTTCCATTGCTTTCCTCTATTTTTGAATCAGCTTAGTATAACCTTAGAAAACAGTTAGTGTGCCTTTTAGGGAGTATTAAAGAAGCAATAAACTTAGTGAGATTAAGTATGCCTAAACTGTATCCAGTTACAGAAATGAGTGTTAAAGAATGTGACCATACACATGCACAAATTTCAGTATATTCTTTTTGCAAATTCCAAATTTTATTGGACAATATGCTTTTAAGTACACATTTTCTTAAATTCCTGCTCTCAGTTACATCTTTCCTGCATGAAAAATTCCATTTCACTGCTGTCAGAAAGGTAATTGTGTCTCTTACAGCCTAAGGGGCCTACTCTCTTCTCCCTGCACTGATACAGCTCTCATCCACATGAATGAAAATTATGCACACACGGGGCGAGAAGAATTGAACTTTTTTCTGCCATGCCATGGCAAAGCACGTGCCAGGATGTTGTATGTATATATTCTTCCTCCTGTGTCCCTTGCAGGCTGCAGAGAGTTTCCACATGTCCTCTTTTCACCTCTAGACCCTCAATGGCCTTCATTCTTATGATGTGGGGAGGTTTGATATTATGTTTTTTTAAATTTTTAATGTTTTTTTTTTATTTGTTAGGCACTTAGTACAAAATGAAGGATAATAAGCCAATGCTGACATGGTCTGCTACCACTCCTTTCATTTCTGGCATAGTAACTAAGATAATCTTTGATGAAATGCACTAGTTTAACCATATCCATTCCATTTAGATTTCAGGAAAAGGAAGCAAGGCAAATCTTTCTGTTCAAAAGAGAAAGCAGTTGAAAAGCTGAAAGTATCTCATATTAATCATAGGGCAGGACTAACTTGGAGAGAAATTCTGTAAATATAAAAAGGACATGAAATGTTGAAAAGAAAACACATACATACATACATCCTTGTTGTTTATCTTAGTGCTCAGGAGAGAATCACACTTTTACAGAATTGTAAAGAAACAGAATGTCGTAAAAGCAACCTAATTTGTCATCAATTTCTCCTACTGGATAAAAACACCAACCCAACAATAGTACTAACAGGGAGTAATAGGTGACAGTGACTAGTGTCATACACAAGGTATCTTAATTTCATCCACACAGATTAACTGTAGTTTGGATCTCAGCCAAGAATATGAATGATAGTTCGTGCATTATCTCTGAATGGAGATGCTTCTGCCAAGCAGCTCCAAAACAAAACTAAAGAAAACCAGCATAAAGCAGAAAATTATAGACTAGAAAAATCACAGGAAGATGCAGCTCAGCATAATCTGTACTGATCTTAGTTGTGGAAATCCATATTGTAGTACATAAAATATTTTTATTGCCTTTTTTACTGTGTAGACTGAAATGTATCTGACAAAAAGCCTAGTGTCTCACTTTTTTGTAGATAACATTTATATAAGATCTAGTATAGAATGCATTTTATTACTCCAGACACTGTCAAAAGTTAAAACATAAATGTAGGCAAGTAAATAATTATGTGAAAAATGAGCAACAAAAATGGACTCCTACTTTTTATAATAGAATGAATAGCAAGTCATTGTTGACTTAATGATTAATCAAATCAACTGTTCAGCATTCACAGCTATTTTTCAGAACCCTAACACACCCATTTTAAAAGAAAATGAGATAAATTGCTATTGTTCTTGCTTCTTTTTTTAATATAAATTTCATAGCATCATAGAACCATAGAACCATTAAGGTTGGAAGAGACTTCAAGGATCATCCAGTCCAACCGTCCCCCTACCACCTATTACCCACTAAACCATGTCCTTAAGTAACACATCCAACCTTCCTTTACACACACCCAGGGACGGTGACTCCACCACCTCCCTGGGCAACCCATTCCAATGCCCAACCACCCTTTCTGAGAAGAAATTTCTCCTAATCTCCAAACTAAACCTTCCCTGGTGCAACTTGCAGCCATTCCCCCTAGTCCTGTCACTAGTTATCTGCGAGAAGAGGCCAACCCCCAGCTCACCACAACTCCCTTTCAGGGAGTTGTAGAGGGCAATAAGGTCTCCCCTCAGCCTTCTCTTCTCCAGACTAAACAAGCCCAGTTCCTTCAGCTGCTCCTCAGAAGACGTGTGCTCCAGACCCTTCACCAGTTTCGTTGCCCTTCTCTGGACATGCTCCAGGGCCTCAATGTCTTTCTTGTGGTGAGGAGCCCAAAACTGGACACAGCACTCGAGGTGCAACCTCACCACGGCTGAGTACAGGGGGACGATCACCTCCCTGCTCCTGCTGGCCACACTATTCCTGATACAAGCCAGGATGCCATTGGCCTTCTTGGCCACCT
>VWZZ01004807.1:33543-76999 GCA_013399095.1 Psophia crepitans | reverse complement strand
ACTTGCTCCATAACCTTCCCCGGCACTGAGGTCAGCCTAACAGGCCTGTAGTTCCCCGGATCCTCCTTACAGCCCTTCTTATGGGTGGGTGTCACATCAGCAAGCCTCCAGTAATCTGGGACTTCTCCCATTGACCATGACATCTGATAGATGATGGAGAGTGGCTCAGCAATCACATCCACCAGCTCCCTCGGCACCCTTGAGTGGATCCCATCTGGCCCCATGGACTAGTGGCAATCCAGGTGAAGTAGTAGTTCTCTGTTTCAATTATTTCAATTTGTTAACACGTTTTCCTCTCAATGACAAGAAGTTGCTTCTCTGAAACCATGCAACTTTGATCATAAAGTCTAGCCAGAGTTATCTGAAAACATTACCTTGTATAGCTAAGGCAGGAGAAATTATTACTAGCCTAGCATTTGTATTCTCAGATTGAACCCAACTTTAGTGAAAATGAGAGGAAGCAGGCAAAGGATGGCTTTGCTAGATGCCAGAGCCAGCTTTCTCTAGAGTAGCCATTGATATTTGATGCCCAGCTTGGAGCATCCTAGGGGCAGCCCGGCACTACTTACTTTATGTCATTCCCTTTTCAGATATCTTAGGCCAGAGATCAACACATTGGGGCCCCAAAATTAACAGACAAATTCTTCACCCCTTTCTGTGATAAAAGCATAGTTAAATTTATTATCAAAAAGGTAAATAGTTCAGTATTCAGTGGCTGTGCTTTGAGAATTTCCGATACCCTTACATACCATCTCAGTTAGAGACAGTTCAGATGTCCATATGTTATGCGGTATTCTACAATGCCAGCTCAGATTTTTTTAAAAAATTTTTGTTGTTTTTTAAATACTTTGGGTTGGAAGGAACCTTTAAAAGTCATCTAGTCCAACGTCCCCCTGCAATGAGCCGGGACATCTTTAAGATATAAAAGGTCTCTCAAGATGCAATCAAGTGTCTTAAAAAGTATGATCAACTGCAGCGTGATGTGCTAGTCCTGAAATGGTAATTATGGCCAGCTACTTAGTTCAGAATGAAAAATGTTTTGCTTCTTCTTCCAGGACAAGACCTCACATTAATTTATGTGGAGGAGTATAATAAAGAAGTGCAAATAACGATGGCTCAGCCTCACAATCTTCGGTACACAGAATTCCCTGTGTGAATTTCCCAGGGGAAAAGACAGACCATTGGAACTAACACATTTTTCTCCTACTCCTTTTACGTTAGATTTTCACTGTCTGAGCACCCTCCCAAAATAAGAATCAAACTCCTCTCTAGATTTCCCACTGAAATTAATTCACATCCATAATATATACTTAAATAAAACAATACGTACTTAAACATTAATCAATAATCATAGCAACAAAGAAACCCAGGTATTCTGTACAGCAAACAAAATGAGATTATAAATTACATAGTGTGCCACACAGAATGAGTTGAGCAAGTGACATAACAAAAATAAAAGATATCCCTGAATGCTTTATTTATTTTTTCTTTTATTTTTCAGAGATTTCATTGACTTCAACTGTTTGTTTTGGAAGTTATGGCCCAAACACCTTCTTTTGGTAAATACAAAATTACCTGTCCACAATTTTAGAAGGCATTCTTTGCAATGTAGTCAACCCTTAATTTCTTTATAGTTTTTAGAATCATAGAATATCCCGAGTTGGAAGGGACCCTTAAGGATCATCCAGGTGGTGACTCTTCAGGGACTGATTCAGTGGCAATCTCAGCTCAGGCAGTTCTTAGTAGCCAGTTCCATCATACTTGTCATGGCAGCAATGTGGAGGAATGAGCTTTCCCATGAATCACCCAGACCTAAAAAAAGCTGGCATCCTGATGTGCACTATATAAACTTTTTAATATTGTATGTATGAGAGTGCACACGAAAAGATTAACCACAGAAAACAAAAATAAAATTTCATTGCAATAACTGTAAGTCCGAATCGTATTGCTTTTAATTCCTTATTTCAGAGTTTTATTAGAGATTGTACAAGTAGGACGCTGACATTTGATATTATTAGAAACTCTCTATGGATTTTAAATATAATTTGTACCTGAAGAAGTAAAAATTATTTCACCTAGCTAGCTGCAGGACTTGAATTAGTTTGACATTAATCAGACTAGTATTATTCATTATTTACAGATTCCTAGGCTGCAATTGATTTCATATTTTTTTTCTATGGCAAAGTCTTCAAAGACATTTCACAAAGAGCTCAATAAATTGTTTGGTAGAGAAAAAACAGTCTTTCTGACAGAGAATTAATCAGCACACAGCAAGTTACCGACTGGGTGAGAGGATTATCTGTAACCACATAGAAAAAAGTGATTAAAATTGGAAGAGTTTTCCATCAGAAAATGCTGATTTGATGAAAAGCAGAACATTCTGCATATTTGCATCAACAAAAATCTAATGAAAAACTGCAGAAAATTTCCTCTCAACTTTAACCAGACTACTTTTTTGTCATCTCATCAGTGCCACTAATCACAGTTGTCAAAATAAGATTTTTACTGTATTTTTTGTTACTATGTAGATTTTTTTTTTTAATTTCTATGAAATAGAAACTTCAGGCACCGTGTTCAAATCAGATCACCCCTCTTATGTAGTGCGTAATGCCACCAAGATTTCAGTTTACCATGGTGTCCTGGTCCTTTGGCCTCAAGGTAAGTACTGCTGCTTCAGATTAAGGCAATATTGATATTATTTTAACTAGACCACTAAATGTGCATCTCGTACTTTATCTACAAATGTACCAAAGCCACTCTGTGCCAACAAACAGCAGCAAAACCTATGAAAATTTGCTATGCTCAGAATAATACTTGTTTCTCAGCAAGCCCTGTTTGCAACCTCAAATACATTCTAATTATTACTGTTCCAAGAGACCAGGGATAAAGATGTAAAAATAATGAAATAAAAAATAAATTCTATCACAACATATGGAAAGCTCAAGCTGATGAAAGTTACTTAGTTCTTACAAGTTTCGTAATGGAATTCTTGAAGTTCAGTTTCTTTGAGATAAGTCCCTCAAACTTCAGACAGACATGTATTAGAAGCTGAATTCCCAACAGCACAGATCTCCAAGGTTTGCAAATTGCACTGAAAACGTTACAGAAACAGATTTCTATCTGTTTATTTTAAGCTGCTGGGGAGAACTCAGTATTAAAGATGCAAAATGCAAACAAACAAACATCCTTATTTTTCTAAGTAAAAAAAATATGCTAATGTGGTTTGTATTTTTTTGCATTAACATTCGAGAGAGAAGGATAATGGATTTTTGGTTTATCAAACTGAGCTGACTTTGTCTTTATGCTATTTGCTATTTCTGAGTTACAAGGATATATTTCTTTACCTCTGTACTTCTTTGACATCGCAGAACATTAACACGCTCGGAAAAACATCTAGGACGATGAAAATAAGAAGTTGCATTCTGTGTTTTTATTGGTTTGTTGTTGTTGATTTAAGAGATATTTACCTCAAATGGTCATATTACTGATTAACATATTGAGTTACTAATTTATGGGTAACTTTCAGTAGAGTTAATTTTACAATAACCCATTAGTTCTATTATGCCATCATTCCTTCATGTGTCACAAACTCATGTAAAACTCACAAGCAGGACTTTGATGGGGTAATCACAATATTTAACTTGAAAAGCAGGTTTTAAAAAAATCTAGAAAGAGTCACAATAATCTCTGTTAGGAAAATATTAATTTCTCTAGTACCCTTTTGAGCACCAAAAAAAAAAAAAGAAAAAAAAAAGACTTTTCCTCTGCACATCAACACAGTTAACTGGCATGTTAACAAGATCCATCAAGACCTAATAAGGCAGCTTCATTAACATGATTATCACCTTATTAATAATTCACAGGTTAGTACAAGTATGGTACTTATGGGATTATAATGCATCATTTTAAACACGAAGAGAATATTATTGTAGTGCTCATTAAGGTGATCTCTGCTGAAGTAAAATTTGTAGCACATATATTTGTATTTTCTTAATACAGTTAAATAGCCTACATCCTCTAATGTAGAAACAGTACTTAATATGTTTTGCTATTATGCAAGAATATGTGATTAGGCTTTCAGGGCATTTGGAATTAGATCCAGAAAAGGTCTTAAGTACATCACTTGAGCAAAATACAGATGTTTACAACTACAGAGACTATTCACTCAAAAAACCCTAAAATAAAACCAACTTTCTGTATTTCACATTTAAGTGTGTTTTGATAAAATGTACCATCAATTTAACAAGAGGGATTGAAACCCAGGACCTCTGCCCTGAAGGATCACTACAGCATTTGAGCTCACAATCAGATTCTTCCTGGTTTATCATCGCTGAATCTTAACTGTGTTCTGCACAGCGCACAGCATCAGCCACGAGAGGGGAAAATGCAGACATTCAACTAAGCCAGGAGAATATGGTAAAAACCACAAAGTGTGGATCTGAACCCCTTTTACCCTGGGGGTTAAATTAAACCACATCTAGTTTTTTAATTTAAATTGAATCATTAAATTTAAAATACTTTTTTTTACAGTTGTGCTACACATGGAAGTGGTGAGCTGTATTATTACAGACTGGAATTTATGGCTTTATTGATAACAACAGGCTTTGGATCAGCCCCATACACTGTCATTTAGAAGATTGGTGTGAGAAGTAATTAAGAGATTATCTCATTTGGAGATCATATAGAAATCTCAAAATAAGATTTATATCATTAAGAGAAAGAAGACTCTTGCTTTCCTTTGCTACAAAATGTAAAAATAAAGATAACTCTTGGTGGATACTTTCCAACTGGTAACTGTTGTGAGCAATTGTGAGCAACTGTTGTGAGCAATTATAGGCAACAAGTTTACAACCTCTTTTAAAAAAAATCACTTTGAATGGCTTATCAGTCTGGTAACTGTGACTATGTGTTGGGCCCAGCTGGCTTCAAGGTCTGCTAGTGCAACCCAGTATTAACTTCTTATGCCTTGCTTCCATTTCCAGATCAAGTTCATTGCAGAACTGTGGTGATAACAAATTTACCATCTGATGACTATTTGGGACTACATCTGTTCTGACCTTACGTGTGAACTGTGTACCTCTGCTCAGTTTAAGGAGAATTCTCCATGGAGAAAAAGAGACAAATCCAAACCTGTATGCATTTTTAACCAGTTAGCAGAGTAAGATGAATGGACCTGAAGACAGAAAAGACCCCCAAGAGGCTAACCGGTCATGCAAGAAAACAGGCAGGCCAAAACAGCTTCAAGGAAGTGTAGGTTAATGTCACTGCTGGTTTGCAAGACTCTGGTCTTTTAAACTGATCTTTACTGGCTGATCTTTGTGTCACGTGCCAGTTTACAAGATATGGGCCTACATTGCATGTCCTGGGCACTTAATGCACTAAATAAGTCCTAAACTGATTGATTTAACAGAAATAAAAAAAAGTTCCTAATTTTTCAAATGTCATCTGTTTAGAAAGGACTTTGAATGAAACTGTTGCACATGAACACAGGACATCACCTTCGATGACCCAAAACCTTCTGTGTTCCGAATGGAAAAATTCCCATTGGTTTTAAATCTGGACGTGGTTACCAAAGCTATGAAAAGCTATAGCGCAGTTGTGTCAGAGAAAGAAAAGAAAGGGACGATTACTTTTCTACATGAAATTGTACCGCCATGAGATGACAAAAAAAACCCCACCAAATTTAAAACTGCTATGTCTAAATGTGAAAAATTTACACCTTCTGCAAAGAAACTGTTTACTTGTGCAATAAGTCTCTGTTTAAGTGATGCACGCTGTTTTATTTACAGTATCCTTTAAAATATGGTCACTGCTGTGATGTAAAACTTGACAATTCTTTGTGCATGTGGATAAAGCTAATAAAATAAAGCATTTGGGGCATCCAAAAGAAGTTAAAATTTTCCCTTGCTTGTTTGTCTTGATAAGATATATTAAGCCTATATTAATATCATCAACTCTAGATGCTGAACTAAGTTGCCTAAATCAGTAGTCTAGCTACCTTAGATCTCTGATGCAGTCAGTGGAAGAAAGATAAGTAACTCAGGACATCAGTGGTGGAAGACAAAGTAGCGTATTGACATTGACTTATTAATCCCTCTTTGAATGCCAGTCATGGAAAGGTTGTAATTGTTAAGTAGAATATTAAAAATATCCAACTAGTAAAGCAACATACTAGATGTTTCAAACATTTTAATCAAATGCTACATGTATTTATTATAAAAAACAGTAATAATATAGCTGCTGTTGTCATGGAAAATATATTCATTTGTAATAGAAACACAGCACTGTTGTTTTATAAATTTATAGTTCCTTAAATATTAGGCTGAAACTGTTCTACTTAGCCATACAGCTGCTGGCTACTGAATATTTTGAAGAACTGTATTATCCTAGCAGTAATTTCCTTCAGGGAGCACCTGAGGTAAAATAAATCAGCTTCCCTAAACTATCTTCTGAATCCTAACAAGCAGAAATAAGGCAGAGTTGTCTTGAATATCGTTGTCCACTCTTACTTTGCCTTTAGAAACTAGATATACATCAATAGCACTGGAGACACTGGCATAAACTTAAAACATAAACTGGAAGGAATCAGCATGGAAACTTGATTTATATGCCATATTATGAATTGTACAATGACACATTGGTGTTTTCCACCTTGTTTCCAGGTAGAAAAGTACAGTTCTCCAGAATAGGGAAGAGGTTGCACAGAAGTACGGGATATACCCCCTATGATCCAGGAGGAAGCAGTTTATGACCTGCTACTTCACCTGGACTCACATAAGTCCATGGGGCAGGGTGGTATCCGCCCAAGAGTGCTGCGGGAGCTGGTGGAGCAGCTTGCCAAGCCGTTAGCCATCATTTATCAGCAGTCCTGGCTAACAGGAGAGGTTCCAATTGGAGGTTGGCCAATGTGACGCCCATCTACAAGAAGGGCTGAAAAGAGGATCTGGAGAACTACAGGCCTGTCAGCCTGACCTTGGTACTGGGAAAGATCATGGAGCAGTTCATCTTGAGAGCACTCACTGAGCAGGTACAAGGCAGAGGGGGATCAGGCCCAGCCAGCATGCGGTCATGAAAGGCAGGTCCTGCTTAACCAACCTGATGTCCTTCTATGATCAGGTGACCCACCTCGTAGATGAGGGAGAGGCTGTGGATGTCATCTGCCTGGATATTAGCAAAGCCTTCGATACTGTATTGCACAACATTCTTCTGGAGAAGGTGGCAGCTCATGATTTGGACCGGTACACTCTTTGCTGGATAGAAAACTGGCTGGAATGATGGGCCCAGAGAGTTGTGGTGAATGGTGTTACATCTAGTTGGTGGCCAGTCACTGGCAGCATTCCCCAGGGCTCGGTCTTGGGGCCAAGATGTTGTTCAACATCTTTATCGATGACCTGGACGAAGGGATAGAGTGTACCCTCAGCAAGTTTGCAGATGACACTAAACTGTCTGCTCAAGGGTAGGAAGGCTCTTCAGAGAGATCTGGACAGTTTGGATTGATTGACTGAAGTTAACTGTATGAGGTTAACAAGGTCAAGTGCCAGGTCCTGCATGTTGGTTGCAACAACCCCAGGCAGCACTACAGGTTTGGGATGGAGTGGCTGGGAAGCTGCCTACCAGAGAAGGACCTGGGGGTACTGGTTGACAGCCAACTCAACATGAGCCAGCAGTGTGCCCAGGTGGCCAAGAAAGCCAACAGCATCCTGGCCTGTATCAGGAATGGTGTGACCTGCAGGAGTAGGGAAATGAGTGTCCCCCTGTCCTCGGCACTTNTCAGTCTCTTCTCCTAAGTAGCAAGCGGCAGGACAAGAGGGAATGGCCTCAAGTTGCATGAGGGCAGGTTTAGATTGGATATTAGGAAAAACTTCCTGACGGGAAAAGTAGTGAGTTATTGGAACAGGCTCCCCAGAGAGGTGGTTGAATTGCCGTCCCTGGAAACATTCAAAAAATGTGTAGATGTGGCACTCCAGGACATAGTTTAGTAGGCATGGTGATGTTAGGTTGACAGTTGGACTTGATGATCTTGGACGTCCTTTTCAACCTTAGGGATTCTATAATTCTAAGTGAGCACTCTTGATGCTCCTTTATCCCATTTTAATATAGAATCTAAGTCCTCATGCACACATACTTCCAGTTACATTATTAACAGAGAACATCCTCCAAGTGTCCTTTGTGTTTCATGAGTGTGGGATGAAAAGAGAATTTGTAGATGTCTAGAAGGAATAGTTCAAGCACAAACCATACACTTCCTACTCCACAAGTCTAGTGTGGCAAACATTTCAACTGTTAATTTGAACAATCCTGTGTAGTAGTATTAAAAGAACAGGTAAGCAGCTGGTTTCAGGGCATTTTAAGGTTTTGCCAAAGCCAGTGGTGGGCAAGCCCTTCATTTTTCTAGTGGCAGTTTGCATTTTTCTTAGACGAAGTTTTTGACTCCTTTCTTGCAAACTTTCAGGGACTTCAGGGTAGCTTGGTCACATTTCACACTGAGCTCACACATGGTAAAACTCCCTGTGTGGGGCTTTGGCCCATTCTCCGGTGAACCTTGTCATAACCATTATGTTCCTTAGATCCTCCTACCTGACTGGCTCCCTTGCCTCTGCCTTCCTGTTTTATATCTACAAAGCTCAGATAGAATTCCACGATGTCCATGCTGGCAGGCTTGCAGGGATATGCCTATTTCCAGTATGAAGATGTAGGCCTTGCTTAGGTGCTTGTCCAGTTGAATACTGAGTGTCTCCAAGGACAACGATTCCTTGAGCTCTTTGCACAACCTGTTCTAATATTTTCCTACATTTACTATGATTTTTTTTGTACTTTTTTTTTTTTCTGTAGTTTTGCAGAATTTTGGTTGTTGCAACTTAGGATTGCTGTCTCTTTTTCTACTGCTGGAAAGATCCTGGCTCCATCTTCTCTGCACTCTACCAGTAGGTAATGGAATACAATAGAAATATCTACCTCTCTTTAGCTTTCTATACTAAAGGCTAAGCAAACTCCTTTCTCTGAGCCTCTCTTCCTACATTGTGTGCATTCAGACATCAGACATCTTAGTGGTTTTCTGCCGGACTAGCTCCAGTTGTGTCAATGTCTTTCTTGTACTACAAAGCCCAAAGCTGCACTCAGTACCCTCTGGATATTTTTTAGTATTCTTTCCTCCAAGATCAGAGCTGATATTTACAGAGCCGAAACACATTATATGTGCTTCATATGCAGAGGCATATGAAACAGGATTTTTAAGAAGGCAAGTACTCCATAAAAACGGCCAATCAGTCAGTTTACCATCTAGAAGTAGATAACAATTTTAAAGTCAGGAAAGATCAGAACTGAAAATAAGCAATTATACTGTGGTTGCAGCAATGGTGATCATTAGAGAGAATACTAGTGGATGCCTAGGAAATGTGTGAATCAAGTCTGACTTTTATGCCCTTGCTGTTAGGTGATGTACATGGTGAGTATCACTCACAGGGATATGAAACATATCTCTTCCAGTGTGTTTTCACCTCTTTCTATGAAGCAAGATGGAAATATTAAATCATATGGATATTCAGGTATTTATAAACATGGTCCCCCACAAACACACAAATGCAAAAAGTCCTCAAAACATTTGCTAAATACAGTTTGTTTTTCTATGACATAAACCTAATAGTTTCAAAACCAATTTCTTTTTGTCTTAAATTACATCTAAGATCAAGATCAATGTCAAAAGTCAGTTGGGAAAATAAAATACTTTCATGAATCAGCTTCCTGAAAAAAAGATAGCTCATTTGCACGCTAATGCAACAAATGCTGTGCAAACGTTTTCAACATTTTTGTTATCCTACATCCTGAAGTGGACGGTTCAAAGTGGTGAAGAATCGTAAGGATCATGAAAAAGGACAGACAATGATAAAGTTTCTTACCTTTGACGGGTTTTGGGATGGAGACACATGTTCAAAGCATTTAAATCTAAATCTAAGACAGATTAAGCTGACTGAGGAATAAACAATAGATTTGGTGCTACAACATTTTTATCCAGTTCTCAGACTTAGTGGCCAAACACTTTAATTTATGAAGGCTACAATGGTTTTATTTTTCTCTGAATTATATCACTGTATTCCCCTTATTTACATTTCAGGAGAGAAAAATATTTTTCTTCTCCTGAAAGCTATTAATTGTTTTCAGATAGAGGAAGATAAAGACCTTCTTTCTCTTTCTGAGAAGAGCTGATATTGACAGTAGACTAGGGCAGCAGCATGGCAGAGCTTGTTCTTGGACCAATTTCCATAGCCCCTGGGAACATACTGTAAAGAATTTCAGTAAACAACTGTACTTGCACAAACAGATTCAAGCTGCTACAAATCACTTCACTTCTTGTTCTTAAACAAAACTGTTTAACTTACCCACTGCATGCTTTTGGCAGGCTGTGGCAGAAAGAGAGACGGAGAGACAGCTGTATTGCAGTTTCACTGTCTTTAGAGCTTTTAACAGTTTCCAAAGTTTTGGTGCCAGAATCACTGCATACTTCAGACCACACCTCAATACTATTTTTTCCAGACATTTTGGAGTAGACATGACATCTCAGTAGATGAAAAGATGGTAGAGTTGGAATTCAGAATGGGAGTGGATCTTCAGACATCTATGACACACGTTCACTTATATATGTTGAGGTAATGCAGTAAACTGCAGAGGACAATAAGTTTTACTATGGTCCAAGAGATGACATTATTAATCAAGACAAAGCACAACACATTATTTCAGTTTTGGGAACAAGACTGACAAAAGCTATTTAATACATATTTATGTTCTAATACTAAGTAGAATAGAATATAATATGTAGTAACTATAGAAAGTGAAACTAAAAAAAGAGCATGAACAAACAGAGGATGAGTTTTCTTCCAGTCTGAGGAGAAGTGTTTCATATGCAAAGAGGAAAAAAAAACACAGCAAATTTTTCAAACCCAATTCACTGATGCTCATTTCCAAAACACTCGGAAGCTTCAACTTTAGGGAGTTATTTCCAAAAGTGTCAAAGGTTTTGAAGACTTTCAAAGAAACCCATAGGTGACAGGTGTCAAAATCCCATTTCCACCAGATTTATAAGCTTAATATCACCAACGTTCCTCTACTATCTGAAACAGTGAGGAGACACACTGAAAGCCAACAAAACATATACATTTTTGTGCTATGCCTTAAATATTAGTATTTGACTACATTTTCTCCGTAACAGAGTCACCCACAAGAAATGCTACTTCTCTTAAGGACTGATGAACTTTTTAATCATTGATAACTGTTGAACTGAACAAAATCATTTTTGTCTGTCAACATAATTTGAGATATTAAACCTGAGTGTAACAAAATCTCTCAGCTTCTAAATATGAAATTGTAATCTGTTCTATCCCTAATATATTCTCCTCTTCTTACTATATAACACCCCTTTTCTCATCAATGTGCTCAGCAAGAAAATTACTTCATCTCTTATGCCACTACAGTGGCTTGAAACATCTAAATAAATTTTCAGCCATAGCACAAAGAAATTAATTCTTTTGCAAAAAATTGAAAAAAAAAAAAAAAAAAGAAAAGAAAAAAAGTAGGACTGACACCACTTCAATACCTAAAAGAGGATGAAACAGACCTGGGGATGTGCTTATAATGCTGTTGAGAATACTACTAGTCCTTTGTAACATTGTAGCCTATACAATGTTAGCTAACAGAGGGGATCTTCAGGGCTGGCCTTGTCTCATCCCAGTTTGTGCCAGATACAATACAATCTTCGTTTATTTGCTGTAAATTTAGTCAGAAAGTACTTTTGTGTGTCAGCATTTACTATTCAATTTCAGGTGTCACAGGACTTTGCTGTCAGCCAAAGGGAGGTAATGGTGAATAATAACATTAATAGGGAGCAAAGCAAGATTTGTACAGAGAGATAGTATTTTTGTTATCCTATATACTATATATTACTGGAAAAAACCCAGACAAATCTGTGGATGCATACCTAATTTGAAATTTGAAACCATTCATTAAAGTTACTCTATTAGTTTTATACCTTCAGGTTCAGCATTTTAAGTGGTTGCTCTCCGAAGAAAAACACTTCAGCTCCTTCTTTCAGGCACTTTAGAAAGCAGAAGAAAAGCTGCATGACAGTAAGAAAAGAGGTTTTTTGGGCAAAAATAGTATTGTCTAGCAATCTGATAATAAAAGGACATTGGGAACCAATCCACTTAACTTACTGCCTCATATGTCTTTTGCAAATCAAGTACCTCCTTAATCTCCATTTATTCCTTTGCAGCATGCACATAAAAAGCCTTAAATAGTGTAAGAAGGTATTATGATGAAGTAATGCATGGATATGATCCCTCATTCCTTAGAAATGTAGGTAATTTCTTATTTACACAAGTATGGATGACTTTGCGGGTGCTGCTTACTTGAGTAATGATTATTGCTTTGAGCACAGTATCTGTACACTATTACCAGATTCCTAATCATGGAATGTTATTATTCAGCTATAAATTATTATTATAACTTAAATTGCACACATACTGGTAATAGTTTAGTGCAGTTTTCTTAAAGATTTATATCAGAGAATTTTATAAAGGAGGAATATAATATGAGTAATATTTTCTATTAAACCTTAGAAGTTTGAAAGTAGGTCAAGTTCCATACCAAAAAATTTGTTGGAAACTGCTTTAATCATATGCTGGAATATGAAAATAAAAAATGTTTTGTTTCACCAAAATACATATTCCACATTATAACTTCTTCACATAGTGTTTTTTGCTTGTTTGCTTGCTTGCTTGCTTGCTTGCTTGCTTGTTTGTTTTGAAATGCAAACAGTATCTTTTGGGTGCCAATTGATGTTACAGTCTTGATTCTAAGTGCAAAAAGAAATGTTTTATTAAGTACAGCCCTTCTGCTGTACTTAATTAGCAGTTCTAATCACACATACTTTGAAAAAGGAAACATTGTAGTACTTGTCTTTTACCCTCCTTCACTTCATTCTTTCCCCCATTCTTCTGTTGCTACGGCCTGGCTTTAGTGGACAATAGAGAAAGAGGAAAGCAAAAAAGATGTGTTACAGATACCTAGATCAAAGATTAGCTATGGAAAGAATCAGAAGACTAACTCAGAAGTGCATTGGATCGTACTTGGAGATGATGGATTCAACTTCCTTCAAATCTAATAGACTGATGTCATGATTTTCCTGATGAACATGTACACCCGCCCCCCTTCTCACTCTGCTCTTTCATCCAGGTCCATTTGTTGACCAGCCAAGTGGGACCATCCACTCTGCACGACTGGAATCTGACTTCCTGTCTGTCAAGCATAGCAACATCAGCAAACAGGCCTCAAGCCTATTTGTCTCCTTTCCAGTCCAACTCAGTGACAAGTTGCACTCATAGTTAACAGACAAGTGGATGCTCCTTTTACTTTGTCTTTATTATTGCTTTTCTCCTTCATTTAAGTAGACCTTGATTTGTCATCAAAGACACTCTTACCCAGTTTAGCATCAGGCACCCCATCAAGCCACTTGACTCCGAAGTACAGTCCCTATGACAAGAGGTCAGCATCAGCCTCTGAGGTGTACATGAAGTCTCCCCATGGATGACGAGTGTCTATTTTCTTAATAGCATGCACAAACATAGTCTCCAAACTATTCACAAACAATTCACCAAACCCATGCCGACAATCTTAATAGTATCTTTTGCACAACCAGACGTGCCTTGCAAACCCCCATGCTCAAGAATACATTCAATCTCCATGGTGATTCCACTGGCATCCAGTCAGAGCGACTGTTCAAACTGGCTTCCAGAGAGTTAAATATTTTAAGAGACTGGCTGACTTTTTGTCCATTTAAAAAAAAATTAGGTCCTGAATTTCATCAATATAGTAAGTTACTTTTCCTCAAATCAGGTACAATGTGTTTAATCTATAAAAATTCTTTTGTCTCAACTTCTTCGCAGTTAGTATTCCACGTGAGGAAAAAAAAAACCAAACAACCCCTCCAAAGCAGAGCATTGTTTAGAATATAGTCTTAAATAAACTATTATTTTCTTCTGACAAGATATTCATAATATGATCAAAAATATTTCCCTGCACTGCAAAACTCTTCTAAGTCAAATAGAACTGAAGCATTGCAAGGAGCTGCTAATAAATGCCTGTGCTCTGAAGTATCTAAATGAGCTTGGTATATCTTTCACCAAGGCATTTATTTACTAGAACCAACTAATCTTAATGCATGATGAAACATACATTTTTGTTAAATATCAGAATCATGTAGGGAATGTATCAGGCATTGTTTTTCTGAAATGGCAACCTAACAAAATATAGTGTTAAGGGTTGGCCCTGGGCAGCTGCCAAGCACCCAAACAGTTGTTCACTGATTCCCCTCTCCCGCAGGACAGGGAGAAAACAGAAGGAAGGTGGGAAGACACGAGGATCAAGATAACAACCATTAACAGGTGAAGCAAAAGCTGTATGCTCTGCATGAGTAGCAGTTACTTGGGAAGGCAAATACCGTATTCAGGAATGTCCCCAGCTCCTCCTCCCTGTTTCTCTTCCCAATCTCTTGCCCAAACCTAGACTGCTCACTGGGAGTGCAGGTGCAGCGTGGAAAAGGAAAAAGCCTTGAGCCCATGCAAGCACTGCTCAGCAATAACCAATCCATTGGTGTGTTATCAACACTGTTTTAGTTACAAATCCAAAACACAGCACCATTTGGGCTGCTGTGAGGAAAATTAACTCCATCCCAGACAGACCCAGTACATATAGACATGATGAGGATAGTACATTTACTTCTTAAATCAGCATCAAAACATTAATTGTGTTAGGTACATTAAATAGTGGGCAATCTCAAGTCACTCAAGCTGTTGCTGTAACATTCAGCACTCATTCACCATGCATCCAAACTTCCTCCATTGCAACACAGTTGGATGAGACTATCATCTATCAACAGTAAATCTACGAAGATTGTCCATTTTGATGCTATGCTATGTATAAGGCATAAACAAATGTTTGCTGTCATTTAATAATGAGAAAAAAATCTTAGATCATTGTCGTCATAAAGTTGCACATCAAAATACGGTATTGATGTCAGTGTGCTGCAGATAAAAGGGAAATATTATGACAATGGAAAATGAACCTAACCAAAGACGTTAGAACCTCTTTGGCCACCAAAAAAAAAAAAAATACGGTACCAAACCACAGTTTAGGATATGCTTTCTAATTCCTTTTCTCTGAAAAGTCTCTCTGAAAAATTTAGATGACTTTTGATAAATTGTGTAACTGAAGAGCGAATTTATATAAGAAGGGGGTGGGGATGGAAAAACTAATGAAAAAAATGAATGATTCAGATGAAGATCAACTTCCTAGTTTGATTACAGATGAATTCTAAACGAAATTACTTTTAAAGTTTATCTGATAATGTGGTATTGAAACCCAATGTTCCGGAAAGTAATATTTTTATTTATGCACTATTTTATCAACAGGGGCTTAATTTTATATGCTTTGGGGTTGTAATGATCAGGTATAATTTAGTAGAAATTTGACAAAAAGAACAAAATTCCATGATACTCAGCAATTAAGAGGAGTGGGGAGTAAGAGTGAGGTTGGCTTAGTATTCTACTATTTTTAATTAAAATTTTGTGATCCAGAAAATAGTACAGTTGTAGTTATGTATTATCATATCAATAGGGTTCTAATTTTCTATGCTTGTTTACTAAATGATCTGTTGAATGCAAAATAGTGGTTTGATTTATTTTCTAACTTATTTCTTGTACAAAAACTGATCTGAAGCATAATGTCCCTATTATTATTTGAAAGAGAAGCTTGCTTTCATATATTCATTGTAGAAAACAAGTACCCAGATGAAAATTAACTACTAACTGCCTGGGGGAAAATGTTGTTTGTTCTGTAAATTGCTTGAAAATCTCTCACTAAGAGAACTTTTTACAAAGATTAAAAAAAAAAAATACCACCAACAAAAAGCGATGACATACTGGTACTCAAAGATGACTTGCGGATGACTTCAGACCAAACATGTGGAATGAAAAAAAGCCAAGATATAAAGCACGGGTTTTAATTTGGTTGCATCTTCATTAGTTCATGCAGCAGGAACCCAGACAATCTTGGTATAAACCCCCAACCCTCTCAGCTGACTCTCAGTATGGGGTTAGAACAGAACAGTATAATCCCCATATGAATGTTAAAAAGATGGCAACATGTGTATTTATGTACTGCATATGAAACCAAGGACCCCACACCTGAGAAGACACCTTTAGGTTAGGCATCCACATTTACTTCTAATTCTGGTTTATTTAATTTTGGTTTGATAGGACATCCTCTGGAAAGAAATCCTGCAATGGATGCTTGCCTAAAGGAGGTGGCTGAGGTTAGCTGACTGCTTTCCCAAGTTCCTGCTTGAGTTCCCTTACAGATAACAATCCTCTGCTTAGTATCAGTCAATGTATATCCAGTCCCTGGTCAAATGAGCACATGCTAAGGGTCCTGATTAGTTTTGGTATCAGCTCTGACCTTTACAAAAGGAAGTTAAAATTCCCCCTGTGTATTCACAATTTCCTTCTCAATATGTGTTATCTGGCCAACTCCCTGCCAAAACTTTCACTGAAACGTTTCAGGCCATTTTATAATCACTTCTGGAAAAAAAGATCCTAGGTGTGCTTTAAAGCTTTTATCAACCAGCTTAAAAATTCCCCATTCTTTGCAAGTAAGTTCTTTAGGACATCAACCCTTGCACCTGCAGAGAAGCCCTTGCACTTTTACTATGGGTTACCTGCCCCACTGCACCTAGGACCCAGCCAGGAGCCTGAAGGAGAAATGATCAGCCTCTTGTAGCTGGAATGAAGAATATTATGCCTGATGACTCAAACTGCAGTTCTCATTAACCGTTCCCTTGCTTCCAAAAATTGAATTAACAGAAACATTAGTAAAGTCACCCAGTGGACTTTGATCTGCAGTTGAGGAGTGGAAGGTTCATGTATATTCTATGAGCATCTGAATGTCAGCAATCAATTAAGTATCTCAAGTCCTTACCAATCCTATGAGCCGTCACATAATTCAGCAACAGTCTTGAGTTATTCATATTGTGATCCAGGTTCCCTGTGGAGGCATTGTGTTCTCTTCAAATAAAACTGTCCCTAATATATATTATCCTATTCTTTGTTGGACTTCTAGATCACTTTTCCACAAGTGAACATGGATGTTTACTGCTCAGTGGACATTTCAAGTGGACATTTTATTTACCTGCAGAACGTTACTCCATATACACGAACCCAGAGCTGCCTCCTCACCACGGCACAGCAGGGAAGCTGCAGGGCAGTTAACTGCTTCACAGTATGTGCCATATTGTGCTGATACATCTACTTGCCAAGATACTCCAATCTTTCGTTTTCTAAGCTGGCAAAGTTTTGGCACCATGGGGGATTATCAGAAATGAAAGCCAATAAAAGACACTTGTAGCAAGTTACTTGTTTAGCGTGTGAAACACAAAACTTAGCACAAAGTAGCGTAAATAATATTTGACATATGGATGTGCAATATTTTTGTGATGTAGCAGTGTATACTATGGTATTAACAAACACTGAAAATATATTTAGTAATCATAAACAAATAACACCAGGTATGAAAAAATGTGGACTTTTTAGTGTGACCAAAGTGTGGTTAAATCATTCCATGAACCCTGTTCCAAGTTTCAATACTTCAAGAAAGCTGGTCTTCTGGAGTTAGTGCTCAGACTATCTGTTATCATCATATCATCTGTTATGATTCTGTCAAGTATAGCATTAATTTCAATGACAAAGATATGGACAGACAATCCATTACAAAACATGAGCAGTTCTGACTTCCAGATCAATGACTGAAATATGTTTAATTGAACATGCATTAATACCTATTGAAGTAATGTTAGATGCATATTACTCTGCTGATTTTATGCACTGAAAGTGTAAATGCTTTCATGACACTGAAGGGTAAATAATTTGTAGTTCGTCTGGAGAAAGATACTGACTAATAGCTTAAATTATCTAAATAAATGTGGCAGCTTTTAAAGATCTGAAGACATTCTGATACAAGATTATCATACTCTAAATTTTCCATTATTTACAGATTCAGTTGCAATTCAATCAATTTCATTCGCTACTGTTCTAGTTTTCTAAGCTCCACAATTTTTTACATTCATTTTATCTCAGCCAAAAAGTCACACAAAATGTTGAAAGAAAACAAAAAATTACCTGACACCTCTACTTTCTGTGAGCCATTCAAACTGCAGGCATTTCATTGCTTCATTTGCTGCCTTTTTTTAAAAACTGTAACCAGGTGATAAAGGCTGACAGATTTTGTGTATTCTGAAATTCATCATTCAGTACCAATTACATAGATTAGTACCTGTATCTCTGATTTGAACAGAATGCAACCTTCGGAACTGAAAATTGTTAAGAACTAACTTCTGAAGGGTTCATCCTATCTAGAAATAAACTTGATAATTAAAAAAAAATATGTTTAAAATGGTTCTGAAATAATGAGTAACTACACGGTAGTCAATAAATCCTTAAATAGCCAAATTCCTGCTCCCTGGTCCTGTGATCAAACAACAAAGCACACTCTATTATTCTAGCTCCACCTCAAGTGCCCTAAAATAATCAACAAAAAATATGTTTAACAATTCAACCCTGGAAAACATTGACGGTGCTTTATTACTATTTCCCTAGAAGTTTATGCTTGTTATTTTCATGTTATCTTTTTTCACTATCTTTGCTAAGTTTATGAGAGTGAGATCTCTTATTATTTCAAGCATGAAATTACCCAAGTCACAGAAGTTACACTAGCTGAGGAATTACTCCCCTAAACTCAGGCTTTAGATATGAAGTCCATTTGGCAGCCCTATTGATTAGTTGTATAAAATTCAATTTAAACAAATCTGGAACAATAGAAAGCTTGTATTTGAGGACTGAATCTGTGGCTGAAACAAGTTCTGTATTTGAAAGTATTTGTGGTACCCTTCTACAAAAGTCAGATTTCATAAATCCTCCTTAACAATCTAAGATGTATTTCATTGTATACAGTGTGGATGGACAATTTTAATATGCTTTATGAAAACATTGCTGTTAGTGAAAAGAAATTAGAGATTCATCACTGAAAATTTTTGCTGCCATCAGTTGTGTTATAAACATTTTTTTATGCACACCACTCTCTCTCTGCTTATTAAAAGCATATATAACACATGGCCAGATTTGCATTTGAAGCTCATTCTTACAAACGGTTTGACTATTTATTCCATTTATATCTACAAAAGCAGTCAAAACATATAATAAGCAATAAGAACTGTAGGAAAACACACAGTTCCAGGTTCCTTGTCTTCACTTATAGCCTCTGGACAGTTTTAAGGGAGCTCCCCTCCATACTAGATTTTTACACACCCCAACTGCAAATTACATGTGTATTGCAAATGTCTCTGCTAGTCCATTAAATCTTCCCCTGAAAAATATCAAGAACATTATACAGAAGGAAGTTCTGATCCTTGCCCTTAAGGTCTCCACCTATCATAAAACATCAGGCAAAATGTATTCACATCTATTAAAGTCTTTATGGGTCCATCTCAGATATTAGTATGGATTTGCCCTCCGGAATATATGGGAAGATGATGGCTTTGCCCTCTCACTCCTCTGCCAGAAACAAAATACAATAAGAGTCTTCTGGAATATGATGTAATTATTTTCATTCAAATTAGTTGAAATGTATGCTTGGGGCAGAAGGAAGATGGAAAGAAAGAAAACAAAACTTTGTAAGCATTAAACACCAGTGCTGAAAAGTAGCTGTAGTCCTCATTAAAACTGACATCACAATAATTTTCTTTTGATATATACAGTTTCTGTGTTATTAGAAGCATATACATCTTTATACTCGGAATTACTGTGGAAACTGTACATTCATTTTTTTCTGTAATCAGAGTTATTGAAGCAAAACATGGCATGCACTGATTTACAAGTACAAATAACAGGTTATCCTTGTAAATAATATTTTTCTTCTTGGGAAGCAGAGTACTGTCTTAAATGTATGAACAGTGATAAAATGCCACTGAAATTCCACTGAAATTGTCTGAGAAATTCTCAACACTGTGCCTATCTTTGTGGCTCTGCATAAATGAGACATTTGCCAGTAGATTTTTTGCTCCTACAAGCAGACTTGGAACAATTGTTGCAGTTTCTCATAATTATGATACAATTTTATGTATAGTTCAGTCGACAGTTCAGTATTATTTTCTTTGTTTTTACATTTATCTCCTTTTATTCAGTTACTTGTGCACTTTTCATGTAGCTGCTACTTGCAACCATGCTGTCTTACAACATTTTTGGGGATGCATTCCTATGTCAGCACTGTACAATGTACATGATACAGAGAATCTTGAGCACTTCAAAGGGACACTGTATGGCCAATAGATGCTGATGCAGTGTTTTGAGGAATATGTGTAGGGACACGTCTGACCTAGAAAGACTGACCTCACTCGACTGAATTTTGTATCTGACTCATGTTCAAAATTTCAGTACTTACTTCCATCTCTAGGTCTTCCTAGTTTTGTTCCATCTTCTTTTCTAGACTTCATCAGAAGAGTTAAAGGGAACTTTTGTGTCATAACTTTGTGGACAGAATCCTCACTCATTAGACTTTTTTTCTTGATATGTCTGCTTTTGTGATATGCCTGTAATTCTGAGTGTCCCTAATTCAGAATGTCAGAATTGGCTTATGTGGATCCCACTGCCTTCAACTATATTTTGCAGGACTCAACGACTGTATAAATCAGATACATGCCCTCAAGTGAAGTACTCAGGTAAGCTGTTATATTGAAAAGTCTGTCTTCACTGAGAACTGGGTTAGATCTGAATTCACTGGACAGGGTTACTTAGAAGGAGACAAATAGTACAGTGAATTGTCTGCTATATTTCTAAGTTAATGTCCATAACCTAAACCCTTTAAGAATTTAGCAGAAGAGCTCCTTCTCTAGACACTTTCAAGCACAATGATTCCAGTCTTTTCTTTGGCTTTTCACAATATTCTTCAAGACAAACAAAAACACTGACTTTTCTAACAATGAAATATGGTCAGAAAAAAACACAAACCACCACAACTACCCCCCATCCCATCCCCCACCCTCAAAAAAAAAAAAAAAGCCAAAACAAACTCCACAACTCTTACTATCAACTGATTAAGTTCTGGAGGAAAATAGTTGAAGTAGCAGCAAATCTTTCTGCAAGATAATTTCTGCTCTTTCAGCTCAATACAGCCTATATAAATGGCCAACACTAACATGTAAGGTCAGTCCATTTTGGGTTTCCATTGGAAAGATTCCTTGATATTACAGTAGATTTTGTTTTGTGAGATGATCAGCACTGCCTTGCACTGATGAGAAAGGAAGCTTTTTTCCCTTTACAAAAAACCCTGAAGATACACACACATGGCATTACAACATGATGAGAACTACATAGTTTGAGCTACCACATTTCAGATCTAATATAAAACCAAAAGCAATTTCCTTTCCCAGTGTGGAGAAAAATAAAATCAACTCTCACCTGTGAACATGCTTCACAATGGACATAATGCTTTTGCTAGTATTTCATGAAAGGTAAATCTTCAGCAACAAAAGTAGAGTGATTTTCTAATTCAGAATATAAATAGTGTCTATGACAACAAGAATTCTGAACTAAATAGTCTTTATAAATACAGATAAAGAGGTGAGTTGAGACCGGGATGACCCTTTCTTGGGTACTTGACTTAATGATATAGCAAGTCATCAAATTCAGAAATCAGAGAGAGATGCCTACCAGTCCTAAAATCCAAATGAATCTTCTGTTCTGCTTTGAAGCTACAGTAGGGACCAGGCCAGAATCAGTCAGAAAAGGTTATATTACTTCCTTATGCCTGAAACCAACAACCATCTTCCCCTAGCTCCTTTAAGGCCATATTTTCTGCTGCTGTTTAGCCTTCCTAGAGAGTAGATTTAGACTGGATATAAGGAAGAAATTTTTTAATGAGGAGAATGGTGAGGCACTGGAACAGGTTATACAGAGAAGTTGTGGATGCCCCCTCCCCAGAAGTGTTAAAAGTCAAGTTGGATAGCAACTCTGAGCAACCTGATTGAGTGAAAGACGTCCCTGCTCATGGCTGAGGGGTTAGACTAGATGATCTTTAAAGGTCCCTTCTGATCCAAACCATTCTACAATTCTTTTTGAACTAGAAGTAAAAAAGGTTGATTGATAAATGGATTGACAGAAAACACATTGAAAAGGGAGAGGGAGAGATGTTATCTGTTTCAGTAGGAGCAGAGTGGAGGGAGGCAAGGAGATACAGAAAGAGGAGAAGCAGGATCCTGTCTATCAGCTAGGTTTTAAAGTTCACAGCTTTTCAATCCCTATCTGTCCACACAACTTCACTGTCCCATGGTTTGGGACAGATGGCATTTGTGCAGACAGAGGGAAAGGAGAAAACAAAAGAGAAGACAGAAAATAACTTAATGTAACTACCATCTTTTAATTCACAGTACACTGCACTAAGGGTTCCAAGAAATTTACCAGCTTGGTAATAAATAACTTCAAATGAAAAAGGAAAAATAACATGCTTCATTTGCTACTTTCAGAGTAACATCAATAAGATTTCATATAACTATCAGAGGAGGATAATTACTATCTATCTTTAACATTGCCAGCCATCTGAATTGCTTCATTTCTTATCAACTTTTCCTTTCTCTATTTCTTTGTACTATTATCCTACTTATTATCTTAGAACTATCAATTAAAATTTGATGACAAGAAAAAATCTTGCTACTTCAGTTAGATAGAACAGTATACAATATTATTGCAACTGGTTCCCAAATAAATCTCAGAGTGATTTTTAAATAAATAAAACCTTACATCCTAATGCTGATATTATGTCCATTTAGTACAGCAGTGCTCACTTAAATCAGAGGCTTACTCAAGAGGAAATATCAGCATTACTGTATCTCATCAGTCCTGTACTGGCACAGAGCATTAGCTCAACACAAACGTGAGTCAGACAGACATAAGCAAATAGTACACACACTCTGCAAGTCCATAACAAATAATTTTCCATCATTCCTACATCTTTCTTAGGAACACTACTGCCCAGGAACAGAAACATATGTCAGACATTAAAAACAGTAAGTTGTGGAAGAGAAATGTCTGAAAGCTCTTCAAGATCAGTAAAATAAAAATTAAAATGGGGACTCAGAGAAATGAGGGTCCTGTTGCTATTTTTTAATGTAAAGGATATCAACCAAGTACCTGTTGCCAAATGCTGCCTGGCTCCAGAATTTTAGTGTCAATGTGCTTACCAGCGATACCTTTCCTTTATATCACATAACGTCATGGACCAGTACCAGTGTTTTGATAGTTCTTCGTCCCTGGAGGTTGTGTGTTGGTCTGACTGTCCTAGCCATCCTCATGCTGACTGACCTGTCTACACCAGAAGACTGATCTACCAGGGAACCAGAGCTGCTTCTGCAACAGGCAGAAAATATTTCTGTCAGTGCACTGGCGATCACGTCTTCGTCTTTTGCTCTTTTCTTTAACTTGATATCTACATCACCCATTAAAATTTAGAGATTCACAGGTAATTTCAGAGAAGTCAGTGAAGGTTTTATCATCAACCAACAGGAAAAGGATCGAGCTCTCAGTGACGTTCATTCAGTACTGAGGCATATTTAGCACATTTGGCAGGACAATAGGAGTGGTCTTCATGGCTTCAATTAAAGTGATTAGTAGTGGCCGACACTGAGAAAACCTGAGAGACTGCTATGCATTGAAAATGGTTTTTAATTTTGCTGAATATAGAGGGAAAGGTGTCACCTCTAAGCAGAGAGAAATAGTCACTTTATTGCAGTGAAAAATCTGCAGTGGTTAAAGCAGCAACATTGCCCTTTTACAAAGGCAGGGGTACTGAGCAACATCCTACTGTATTATGAAAATTTTCAACATAATTCACAGAGAAACTGTTAGAAAATGTTTACTTATCGGATGAGATGATTTGGGCACTATGAGCATTCCACTCTTCCCCCCCCATATTTTTCAAACAAATCAGATCTCACAAGCTGTTGTGGTTTAATCCAGCAGGCAGCTAAAACAACAACAGAGCTGTTTGCTCACTCCCCACCACCTAGTGGGATGGCGGAGAGAATCGGGGGAAAAAACGGTAAAGCTCATGGATTGAGATAAAGACAGTTTAATATGACAGAAGAAGAATAAGATGATGGTGGTAATTATAATAATAATAGAATATACAAAACTAGTGATGTACAGCACAGGTGTCACCACCCACAGACCACAGATGCCCAGCTACTTCCCAAGCCATGTTCCCAACACCCAGCCAGCTTCCCCCAATTTATACACAGAGCATAACATCACATGGTATGGAATATCCCTTTGGCCAGCTGGGGTCAGCTGTTTTGGTCATACCTCCTCATAGCTTGTTGTACACCACCAGCTTTCTCGCTGGTGGGGCGGTGTGAAAAGCTGAGAAGTCCTTGACTTGATGTAAGCAGTGCTTAGCAACAACCAGCGTATCAGTATGTTATCAACATTATTCTCATCCCAAATCCAAACCACAGCACTTTACCAGCTACTAGGAAGAAAATTAATTCTATCCCAGATGAAACCAGGACACAAGCCTGGAAATCTTTCATTAAAGAAGTAATGACTGGTAGCAAATTTTCGCAATGGAAAAATAACAAAATGATAAAGGACTGTCAGATTCAAGGGAAAGCTAAAACTTGAGTATTACTTTACTTGTACAAGTTGATCTTCTGTCTCTTATGTCAAATTTTCTTTCTTTCTCCCACTGGCATATTCCACCTTAATGTCCATAATAATTTAGAAACAAAAAAGGGCTATTTAAAGTGCAATAAATGAAGATTTCCAAAGGATGTATCTAATGAAAATAGGCCTTTATTTTTACATGTTTCTCAGCTTCACTGAGTAGATCTTTGTTCTGGAGTTAATTGACTCTTTCTGAGCATAGCTTTGATTTTTTTATGCGTTTGATGTTGTTTCAGCTTCTATTTGTTCAGTGACCCACTGACAAATAGGTAAGGAAGGAAAAGTAGAGTAAAAGCTCTGTAGTTTTCATGCTGGAGAAAAGCAGGCACATTTCCTCTTCAGCCACACAGAGGGCAATCTGTAGAAGGTATGTTCATATCGCCTCCAAGAACATAAAGGTTTTCAAAGAATAATGTACTGGAATGGGGAACATAGAAGGGAAAAAAGGACCTTATAGTCAGAATAATTCAGGAACTGAGATCCTGGAACCATCTGCTTAATTTAGAAAGAAATGGCTATGTTTCAGTAAAAACAAACAAACAAACAACCCCCACCACCACCACCACTCCAAAATAAAATAAAATAATATTGAGTTGAATTTTTTCAAATTTTTTTATTTTATTTTATTCAATTATTCAGAAATCCCCCCAAATAGATTTTAAATCATAAAAAATTTTATGTAAAAGATTCAAGTGTCTCATCCTGAAAATGTAATATATATAATAATATAACACAGACATTTCTTCATTTTTTCCATTTGAAGCCAAATGGTAAGTAAACATATTCCATTTGTTCCTTTACTTATTTCTATAACCTTCTTAACAATCATTTCTGTATTTGTATTCTAGAACTAATTTATTTCACTTAATTTGACTTCTGTTAGTGATGAATTCAGGATGCTCAATGAACACTACTTCATTTCATTCTTTCTAAGGTTGGGGCTTGAAAACGGGCTATGGGAACACTCCTGCAGCATCTTAGAAGTACTACCTAAATCACAAGAGGACATGGCTCCATTTAACTGCAAGAGATTCTTCAGGAGCTAATAATATGGGGGTCTGAGAGGAAAAATCTCCTTGGAGCTCTTGTTAGCTTGGAAAACTGCCCAGCTTGCATCAGATCAGAATAAAACACTGCACACCTGGCAGAGCACGTCCCTGCATCCCGCTCTACACTTCTCTGCTCCAATAAAAAATCACTTAAAGCAAACATGACTTTTTATTTTTGTATTGTTCCAAGCTCCATTCAACAAAACTGAATCTAAGACTTTGTTTTTAAAAGTTCTAGACTTTTCCTTTTTAATCATTAATTTATGAATACAGATCAGTGTTCTCTTATTTCTCTGATTTGATTTTATGAATCTATGATTTAATACCAAGAAGTTATTAATACATTTTGCCATTTTGATCCCTGTTGACCAGTGCATTACTCTGTGAGAGCAATAGAACTAATGCCGCAATAGAACTAATGCCACGATAGATAACACCCAATGTGAATAAGGACAGCAAAACTTGGATCTTTTTTGTGTTACAACACATAAGGTGTTATTTGGTAGGGCAGCTATGATCTACATGTAGGGACTAGAACATCATTCTGCCAGCCACTGTACAGGCACTCATCATCTTCTGAAAGAATCAGATGTTTGATTGCAGAATAAATGTGTATTTAAAATGATAGTTTGAGTCTTTCTGTACTAAAAATACTGGTGCTTTTCATTTCTCCCAACCTCACACAGCAGGAAATAAGTAAATATAGGAAAGAAAGAATGAAAATTTGAATGAATTTCTAAGGGGGGAAAAAAGATATTCATACACAAGTTGGAAAGAGTGGACCACACTCTAATTTTACTAACGAGTTTTGGGTAACTAAATTACAACTACTCCTCTGAAATTAATTACTTTCTGGTTAAAAACCCAAAAACTAGAATCATTGAGTTGCCTCATAGAATCTGCTGCTTAATAACGTCACATAGAAAAATTAGAAAAATGATGGAATTCATGGATAGAATTCATAATGTAGCCCCTTTCTTCCAAGGCCTGTAATTTGATCAGATGAGGGTAATCATATTTTCAAATGAAAAGTAGGCCAGCAGAAGGCAGCTGATGTGAGATATAATTTCTGTGAGACATTTGGAACACATTCAGTTTCTTGTTGCATCAGTGTCATTACTTTTGAGGACGACCTCTGGTAGCTTTTATAAGGGGTTGAATATAGGAGTTTCATAATCTAGGACACTGTTTTACTTGTATGTACTTTTAACTGAAGTGGACAGCCTTTGTTAATATAGTCCACTGTGCAATAACAGCAAACTATTATGTTTTACTGAAATACACTGTGTTTTAAAATGCTATCTTTTAAAAAGGAGCCACATCTTATTATCTACATATACATCTATAGAAGTCTATTCATGATAGTTGGCCACTAACTCGTCAACGTTTCCATATTAGCGTGAGGTCTGCCTCACGAAGGTTCTCTTCATGAACGTTTCACTGTTCAGTAATACCTTGTGACTATTCCAATCAGTGCATATATATTTATATGAATTTCAGCTACATGGGACAGTTACAGAGGAGACTGTCAGAAAGCTCAAGAAAGCTTTCTGAAGATAATAAAAATGAAGTGCATAAACCGTTGGTGTCTGCTACAAAATTGTGTCTGTGTTCATCTACATAAGATATGGCCACAGAAAATAACTTTGTGATCACTGTTAATCCTCAAGGAGAAGATGACTGATATAAGAGAGGTGCTAAAATATTTCACAGTACTTGCAATATTTCCTGTTCTAATGATCCAGCTACTGTCATTCAATTAAATGTCTTGGCATGGTTAAATATTAAGAGTTTAATTATCCAGAAAGAACTTAGACAACTTCAAGTTTTTGAGCTGTCAGGATCATTTTTTTTAATCACAAACAGTTTTATATGGAAAACTAGAAAGATTCATTTCAAAGAGCCATTGCAGATAAATAGGTGGTATCTGGATTACAACTGAGAAATACATAATTAAACTGTACTAAATTCTCATGTCTGATACACTAAAATAACTCCAGTGAAAGTTTGCTGAATTCAATGTACACCAGTATGAGAGAAAGTAAGATCTATAAAAAGGTTTTAATAATAAAATTTATGCAAGCATTAATTAAAAAAAAAAAAAAAGAGGTTAACATCCCAGTGGTCTAAAAAGAATGGTCTGATACATAGGCCCATCCAGTTAAATCGTCGGGATGTAATAACCATATATCATATTTCATTCTGTGCAGATTGGACTGTTCTCCTGCAGTAATAGAATCACTTAGGTTATAAAAGCCCTTTAAGATCATCAGGTCCAACCATTAACCTAGCACTGCCAAATCCACCACTAAACCATGTCCCTAAGCACCACATCTACACCTGTTTCAAATATCTCCAGGGATGGTGACTCAACCACTTCCCTAGGCAGCCTGTTCCAGTGCTTGGTAACCCTTTCAGTGAAGAAATTTTTCCTAAGATCCAATCTAAACCTCCACTGGCACAACTTGAGGTCATTTCCTTGTGTCCTATCACTTGTTACTTGGGAGAAGAAACCAACACCTGGCTACAACCTCCTTTCAGGTAGTTGGAAAGAGCAATAAGGTCTCCCCTCAACCTCCTTTTCTCCAGGCTAAACAACTCCACTTCCCTCAGCCACTTCCCATAAGACTTGTTCTCTAGACCCTGCACCATCTTCATTGCCCCTCTTTGGACATGCTCCAGAACCTCAATATCCTTTTTGTAGTGAGGGGCCCAAAACTGAACACAGTACTTGAAGTGCGATCTCACTAGTGCTGAGTACAGCGAGACGATCACTTCCTTACTCTTGCTGGCCACACTCTTTCTGGTACAAGCCAGGACGCTGTCGGCCTTCTTGGCCATCTGGGCACACTGATGATGAGACACTTTCATAAACACATTGCATTGCGTTGTGTCTAGCAGCAATACCCTGGGCCTTCTCTCATCCACTGCAGTAAGGAGCAGCCTTTCATAATCACATTCTAGAGTGAACAAACAGCTGTTGTATAGTCCCCAACACAAGCACCACCCTAGACCTTACCATTGACTAACTAGAACTTATCCCCAGAACTGTTGCCAGGACACTGCATCCTCATATAGCCCTTCTGCAATTCCAAATTCACAAAATGCTTTTTGCTTAGGGAAATGATGTTTTAAGTTTCTTCCTCCGATACATGGCAGATCCCAAACACAGAAGACCTTGTCTCCTACATGCCTGACTGACTCTAAATGCATTTGAATTTAACATTCTCAAATATCCACTTGAGGCACTTGACATTATTAAGTAATGTCACCTTTGATCTGAAGGTCTGACAGGGCAGAATTATGAAACTGTGTACCAGGCTCAGTGGAAGAATTTGAAAGACACCTGTATCTTTGCATGACAAGTATTCCCCCATGAACATTTCCATGTTTAAGACACAGAAAGAATATACTCCCTATATTCAATTAACCCAGGGCATTTAAAAACTACTTATAATAAACACATTGCAAATATCATACTATGTTCTAAATTAATCATTGGACAAGAAATATGTATCACGTGCCTTTTTTCCAGATTCTGATTTTATTGCCCTCTTGCTAAATGAAAATCAACCTTAGAGGACTTATTAAGTGATCTGATCCTGCCTGAAACAACATCCCCTGTTCCAGAGGTAATTGCATGTATAGCCTCAAAACTTAGCAAAAAATTTATGTAATTCCTTGCAAGATTCTGCAATCTACTCAAGAGGAAGCTCAAGGCACCTTCATTATGTCTATTACCAACAATATACCAAAACACACCCAGACAACCTTATTGTCTGTATGCCTGTGTACATGGAGAACTATTTGTTTGGTCATTTCAGAAACTCTCTTTCAAAGACATTCAATTTATTTTTTTAAAATTAGGTGCAGGCTAGTAAAAATAAGCATGTTAAAATAAAGTATTTTAACACATAATTAATATGCATATAATATTTCAATTTATAGTTCAGAATGTAAACTTCTAATAATGATAAATTTATATCTGAAATTTAGGGTCATCAACAATACAGTGAACAGAGATTTCTATTACACCATCATTCAATAATGAGAATTGTAGCTGAATAGTAATTTTTAGTCTTTTACTTCGATTCTAATATGTGTTTATGTATATAATTGTTCTATTTCAACCAAGATTTAATGAAACATTTATCATTATCAAAGACATATTCAAGAATGTTTGGATGTCTTCAAGGGCTTATTTTAAAGCACTCATTTAAATGCTGAGTTGAATACAGATGATCTACTGAATTTGGCCTTGGATAGGTTCTTGTTAGTCTACTAAATGTTTTTCTAAATAAATATTTTCTGTGTTCTAGTATTAATGACATATTTTGGTTGCTCCTTGATGGAGGTATAAATCCATTATTAAGTACATTTAGTAGCAGTAGTAGCTAGACTTCTTTGGAATTTAAGAGTTCAAACAGAAAAACTTGACTGTGAATGGGAATTGTTTAAAAACACTTTAGCAAATGCTTGGCAATACATATGGTGACTGAGAGAACTGCCTGGGGACTGAGGGAAAGAAAACTTAACTCCTGTCTTCAAGAAAGGCAACAAGGAGGACCCAGGGAACTACAGGATGGTCAGCCTCACCTCGGTCCCTGGGAAGGTGATGAAGCACCTAATCCTGGAAACGATTTCCAGGCATGTTAATGACAGGAAAATCATCAGAAGTAGTCAGTATGGCTTCACTAAGGGGAATTCATGCTTGACCAACTTGATAAAATCCTACAATTAAATGACTGCTCTGATAGATGAGAGGAAAGCAGTGGATATTATCTGCCCGGATTTTGGTAAGGCCTTTGACACTGTCTCCCATAAGTAAAGTTAAGTATACACTGAATGAGTAGACAGTGAGATGGATTAAAACTGGCTGAAAAGCTGGGCCCAAAGAGTGGCACCAAGTCTAGCTGGAGAAGAGTACCCTTGGGGTCAGTCCAATCCTGTTCTACATCTTTGTTAATGATCTGAATGATGTTGCACCTTCAGCAAGTTTGCTGAGTGCACAAAACTGCGAGGAGTGGCTGAAACACCAGAGGCTTGTGCTGCCATCCAGAGGGACCTGACAAGAACCTGTCAGACAATGGGCACACACTGAAACACAGGAGGTTCCATTTGAACATCAGGGAAAACATTTTCACTGTGAGGTTGACTGAGCACTGGCACAGATTGCCCAGAGAGGTTGTGGAATATCTCCTTGGAGAGGAGATACAACTGGGGAGGATATTGTTGAAGATCTCCTTGGAGATGTTCAAAAGCCCTCTGGACACAGTCTTGCACAGCTTCTCTAGGTGACCCTGCTTGAGCAAGGCAAGTCCAACAGTCCCTGACAACCTCAACCGTGATTCTGTAAATCAGTCTAACAAATTTATAGAAAATTTATAAGCAAAATGATACAAGGCTTAATTTATCTATGCACAGAAAACGTAAGGAAAATAAAAAAGAAAATTAAAAAGCAGGTTGATGTTTTGTTTTTTTTTTAAAAAAAGAGGTGAGACAGCACATGAGGTAAGGATCCATGCTGAAAGACTGGTGCATACAGGTGATGAAATTGCCTATCATGTAGAAAAGACAAAAACATATAGTGTTAGGAAAACAAGCAAGGCTGCATAGTCAGATCCCAGAGTGGCAAGAAAAGAATTTACATTCTAATAAAAACTGAGGAAGATGTTAAACAGAAGCTAACAAGGCTAGACAGCTTTAAACCAGCAGGGTAACCTGTATCTGAGAAGGTCTCCCAGCATTGTTATTGCTGATTTTCAGTAACCTTTGGAACACTGAAGAAATTCCGAAAGACTGAAAGAAAGTATGGAGTGCTGATACTGAAGACAATGACTTGCGTAATTACAAGCTGCTTCACATTGCTGCTAGACAAAATAATAGAACCTGATTAACAAAAATTTAAAAGAGGTAAATGTAATTAGTACAAATCAACATGGGTTTATAAAAAATAGATCTTGTCAAAGTGTAGTTTGTTTCTTTTTGCTGAGATGACTAATTTGGATAACATCAAATTTGCATATAAATGCATTCGTATCTGTTTCTGCATATACTGTTAATATATGCATTTTGAATTCTGAAGGCATTTGACTGGCAGTATACACTATTTTAACCAAGATACAGAATTATTATAAATGTGACATAGTATCTCAAAATGTAACAGTAACAAAGGCAATGAGTGGTTTCTAATGAGAACCAGTGGAAACCTGATTTTGAGCCCTTTGCTATTTAACATCTTTATTATTTGAACTGCAGAAAAATACCTACTCTTTGAAGCTGAAGACAACATGAAATTCATGCATGCCACAAGCTTGGGACATCTAGGTCAGCTGGTAAAAGGAAACATTGGGCATTTTAATGTGGTCATGAGTAAAGTCATAAACCCAGGATAAAGAACATAGTTTCAGACTAAGACATTCAGTGCTGGGAGGAAATGTGTCAAAAGCTTGATAATTACATTAGTCAGAAAAGGAAGACAAAAAAACCAAAACTGTACCCCCTGATACAAAGGGGCATCTGGTGACAAGTGACACTGAGAAGGTTGAGGTACTCAACAACTTTTCGGGTTCAAGGCTACCTGAGGAACCTGAACATACATAAGCCCATGGTACCTGTTGAGATGCATTCCAGGGTCCTGAGGGAACTGGCAAATGTAGTTGCTAAGCTGCTCTCCATCACATCTGAAAAGTTATGACAGTCAAGTAAAGTTCCCAGTGACTGGAAAAAGGGAAATATTGCACCCATTTTCATAAAGTGTAAAAATTAATACTCTGAGAACTACCAACCAGTCAGCCTTACCTCTGTGCCTGGGAAGATCATAGAACAGATTCTCCTAGAAGCTGTGTTAAAGCATATGGATGACAGGGAGGTGACTAGAGAAAACCAGCATGGCTTCACCAAGGGCAAATCTGGTGGCCTTCTACAATGGAGTGATTGCATTGGTGGATAAGGGAAGAGCTACTGATGTCATCTACCTGGACTTCTGCAAGATCATTGACATGATCCCACACAGCACTCTTGTCTCTAAATTGGAGAGATGGGTTTGATGAGTGGACTGTTTAGTGAATAAGAATTGTCTAGATAGCCATGCCCAATGAGTTGCAGTCAATGACTCAGTGTCCAAATGGAGATAAGTAATGAGCAGTGTCCCTTAGGTGACTGTATTGGGATGGGTACTGTTAAATACCTTTATTAGCAACATAAACAGTGGGACTGAGTGCCCCCATAGCAAGTTTGTGGATTAAATCAAGATGAGTGGTGCAGTTGATATGTCTGAGGGAAGGCATGCCATTAAAGGGACTTGGACAGGCCTGAGGAGTGGTCCCATGTGAACCTCACAAAATTCATCAGGGCCAACTGTAAGGTCCTACACTTGGGTCAGGGCAATCCCCAGTCAATATAGATTGGATAATGAATGGATTGAGAGCAGTGCTGTGGAGAAGGACTTGGGAATACCAACAGATGAAAAAGCAGGTATGAGCCAGCAATGTGTGCTTACAGCCCAGAAAGCCAACTATACCCTGGGCTGCATCAAAAGAACCGTGACCAGCATGTTGAGGGAGGTGACTGACCCCTTCTACTCTGTTCTCGTGAGACCCCACCTGGAGGACTGCATATAGCTCTAGGATCCTCAGTACAGGAAAGACATGGAGCTGTTGGATTGAGTCCAGAGAAGGGCTACAAAGATGATCAGAGGGCTGGAGCACCTCTCCTATGAAAACTGGCTGAGACAGTTGGGTTTGTTCAGCCCGGAGAAGAGAAGGCTCTGGGGAGACCTTATTGCAGTCTTTATATATTTAAAGGAGGCTTACAAAAAATATGGAGAAAGACTTTTTGCTAGAGTGTGCCAGGATAGAATGGGGGTAACAGTTTAAAACTAAAAGAGGGTAGATTTAGATTAGATATAAGGAAGAAATTCTGGAACAGGTTGCCCAGAGAAGTTGTGTATGCCCCATTCCTGGAAGTGTTCAAGGTTACATTGGATGGGGCTTTGAGCAACGTGGTCAAGTAGAGGGTGTCCCTGCCCATAGCCAGGGAGCTGGAACTAGATGATCTTTAAAGTTCCATTCCAACCCAAACCATTTTGTAGGTTGTTGATTCTATGATGTGTAAAGCAGATGAAAGCAGTAACACACCTTCCCATATCACCGTACCTGGGTCCAGTGATCCTTTTTGGTGTTATAAGCTACGAGTATGTAGGTTTGGGACCATGATTTACTCACAGCATTCCTCTGATACAATTTTTTCCATATGTATAATATATATGCTCTATACTGACCTAAAGGTCTGAAAGTGCCTTTTATGCACAATTATAAACAGAGTTAATAAAAGCATTCCTTAAGACAATATTCTGATTATTGTTTTTGGAAAAAATGAATCCTAATTTCATTCATAGTATCTGATTATCTGATTTAACATTCCAGGATTATGGCACAGCAATTAAGCGGTAAAGGAACTTCAATTGAGTTATTACCTATGTACCTAGCTTTCACATATGGATGAATTAATAAGGAATCAATGAAGACAATCTCCCTTAGTTTCAGGCTCAGCAAATTACTTGATATGGTGATGAATCAATGAAAATCCAAGAGAAATCAGTGGAGTGAGTTTATTTCCAGAGGAAAGGGTGGGGAGAAGGCACAAAGCAGAGAGTAAGATGATTAATAAAATGAGAAAGGAGGTATGTGAGAAATGAAAAATAAATAAAGAGCAGAAGCAAATGGATGTGTGGTGGGGTGTGTTTTTGGAAGAAGGTTGGAACTGTAATGGATACCGTCTCTTATCTGTGCGGAATTCCACTATCATTTCTAACAGCTTGGCCATACCAGGGAAGAAGCAGGTAGGGCATTCATCATATAACTGAGAGTATGCCCAGTAGCATTTATTTTTTTTTGATGTAACACTGAAGGAAAACACATTAGAGAGTACAGCTTGCTGAAGCTTGGGCACATGTAGCCAGCAGAGCCTGCCCTGTGCAGGATACGCTCCTGACTCCATTTCTCAGAGTAGCTCACTCTTCTAATGCAATGCTAATGCTGTTGACAGGGCAAGCTACTGCCTTTGACTCCATTCCTCAGCAGAAAGGAAACATGTTACTGTCATCATATGGGAGACAAACTCTCTTCAGAACCCCTGCGCTTTTTTCATGGTCCAGAGCAATGGTGGGAGGCCATTGGTTTTCTTTTTTAATTGTGTGTTTGAATTAATTTTTCATTTTTCCTCCTGCTTTTAAAGATATTTGAATTTTTATCTGTATTCAGGGAAAACAAAATAAAATATACAGGATCTTTCTATGCCTCATTGACAGCCTGGGCAGAGTCCAGAGATCTTAGTAAGGCATCTTGATTTGTAAAGTGGATCAGCAGGGTGTAAATTAAAGATTTTTGTTTTCTTGTTTGTTGGTTTGGTTTTAATATGCAGGTCTTTACCCCAAGCGTAGTCTCACTACTGTAATTCCCATAAATGTAACTGGGAGTCAAATCACATCCCAATTTAACCACATTTCAAACTGTGTTTCAACATCTTTACACTAGTGACATTAAAACGCAGTATGTAAGACATGAGAATCTAAAATACATTGCAATTCCCTTGCCTGCTGTGTTGCATTCCTTTGCATTAGGCCCATATACTTTTAAATTTCCATTTGTTATGGTGGATTCTGCTGCCTTTATGGAAATAGACTCTTGCAGTCTCCTCAGCTCATCTGTTGATCTTCTCCTGTACTCCTTCCCTCTAAATTCCAGATTTTCATTGGCTTCACAATAAATATCAACATAAGTATCCAAGATGATTGAGCAATCAATAAGAGACAAAGCCAAGGCTTTATCACCGTTTAGGTGATAAACAAATGAACAGTGACACACCTCTAGATTTGATGGAAAAAAAATGCTCATAGGTGGATAATTACTACATTGTAGAAATAGAGAAGTAGAGAGAAATGCAGCATGTGCATGGCTGATTTCCCTGGGAAAAGGTTACAAAATAGTAAATAATATAGCAGTGTTACAAAATCAAACAGAATGTTTATGTTCTATTTAGACAGATAACAGGTCATTAAATTTCTACAAGAAAATGTGATTTTCCCTTTAAACTGGGTCTTCAAATACCGTAAAGAAACAAAAGTCTATTCTAAAGTATCACATTTGTTTGTGGGATGGAAAATCCTTTGACTAGAACAGTTCAAACGCTTCCTAGCTGTTAGAAAGTATTTTTAGCTGCATATTTCATTTGCACATTTAAAGTTATAACTTAACCTGACCTTTTACTGATATAAATGCAAAACTGGCAACAAAGTCTCTACCTATGATCTCAGTCATGGGTTTATTTAAGACATATTTTTGAGTATGTACATAGCTGAAAATAAAATATTTGATTTTTTTAAAAATGTTGATAAATATTAACATTGAATTATGACCGTAGTGTAAATAGAATAGAATAGAATAGAATAGAATAGAATCATTAAGATTGGAAGAGACCTCAAGGATCATCCAGTCCAACCGTCCCCGCCCCACCTATTAACCACTAAACCACGTCATTCAGTACCACGTCTAACCTTTCCTTAAATACCCGCAGGGACGGTGACTCCACCACCTCCCTGGGCAACCTGTTCCAATGCCTGACCACCCTTTCAGAGAAGAAATTTCTCCTAATCTCCAACCTGAACCTCCCCTGGCGCAACTTGCAGCCATTCCCCCTTGTCCTGTCACTAGTTATCTGTGAGAAGATGCCGACCTCCAGCTCACCACAACTTCTTTTCAGGTAGTTGTAGAGGGCAATAAGGTCTCCCCTGAGCCTCCTTTTCTCCAGACTAAGCAACCCCAGTTCCTTCAGCCGCTTCTCATAAGACCTGTGCTTCAGTCCCTCAGCGGGCTTATCATGAGCACTGAAGTTAAATGTCTGAAAGAACCACCTCTGCACAAAAATGTAAAGTCAAAAAATCTCTAGACTTTTTGGGGCAGAAGAAAGAGGTAAATGTGAATGTCAATATCCTTTTCTGTTCTGAATTATCAGCTGTTCAAGCTTAAGGAACAAAAAGGAAATGGTCAGCTACTACAGCAGTGCATGAATACTGAGACAATTTCTAAGGCAAGAAAGGTCTCAACTTTGTAAAGTTGCTTGTAAAATTGCAGAGCTATCAAAACTTAGATGTGCCTGAGTTCTTTGCAAATGTCAAACATCAGTCCTGGGAATGCTTTTATTATATCTATGATATCTTCAAAGCTGGAACAGCAAATAGCTCAAAAGAATTGATTACTGATTACTGCAATTTCCTACACCACCAAATTTAGAGATTTAGCATGTTCTACAATTAGCTGTTGGTCTCAGATTATCTACCTATGCAATGCCAATAAAGTAGCTGAATAAATGAAGTGTGATACAGGTAAAATCGATGTTAGTTCAAAGGCTGAAATCTGAAGAACCTTTTAATCATTTCTAGTATCTTATACCAATGGACTGAATCATGAACTTCTCACTGATAAAAAAAAAGTAACTATATAGGTCATAAAATCAATGGCACAACTTCTGTTTCCTCAATAGGACTCAAGCTACCAGAGTGCACTCTTTGCCCCACAGATCTTCCTGATCTTCCAAAAAAGTATCCTGTGTTCAAGTGGATTTTGGAAGTCAAAATACCTATTTCTAAACACTTATAATTTTAAATTTATTCTTTAAAATTTTGAAGACTAAGCAAATGAAAAAGGCACTCAGTTTCAGCTGATGTAGAAGACTAATGATGCTTCTCTTACATTTTCTATCTGACGTAACTGAAACACATTTGCAAGTCCATGTACTTTTGTAAGACAGAGCATGATTGGTATTTAGGAAATACAGACAGGGGTTGACCTATGAGTCAAATTCCTCTGTGGTAGATCAACTTCTGCATATGTAGAAAAAGAAAATGTAGAAAATCCCAACAGTTTTTGCATAATTTGTTACTGCCCCAAGCATTTAGAGTATTGCAAAGTCTTAAATATTGCTATAAGTACAAAACATTGAACATGAGATCCAGTGCTTTTAAGGTTTAGAGATGCAGGTTGAAATTCCTAGAGAACTACTATAGGAAAACCTACTGTCTGTCACAGATCCATAGTGATGTGAGTTACCCTAACAGATCTAATAGTCCTATTAATGTATTATGGATAAAGAATTTCCTGTTACAACTGCATCAACTGAAACAATCTTTCAAATGTGTTAAAAGTACCTAATTTAAAAAAAAAAAAAAGAGACAATCGGAAAATATTTCTTGTCTCCTTGCAAAAGAAACAGCCAATGTTCACAGAGACAAGTTTAAATTCATAGTCTTTAACTTCACTTTCAAACTTTCTTGCTGACTGGACCACTTACAGAAGCATTTTTTGTGTCTTACTTTGTATTACTGCACCAGAGTTTAAAAAAATAAATTAACTCAAAACACAAGCAAAGCTGAAAGAACCCAAGCAAGAACCAGTTTTTAAAGATTAATTCAATGACATTTGCAATTGATTAAATGCCCACTGACCACATCAAATTTTGAATCAGACTTTCTGTATATAGACGAATGTCTGCCATCAGGCTGTGTGCAATGTTGCATACACAGGAGTTAAGGACTCTTTGAAACCTTGGCTTTTCAGCATCAACACAGGCTGTAGCTGCTGTCACCAATTTGGAAGTGACAGCAGACTATTTATTACTGTTTTGTTCACATGTAAGGTAACATACTGTTCTAGGAAAAACATATTCATTTAAGAAGTCACCCTGCGCAATTCAGTTCAATGTTATTAAATAATAACCAATTAGCAAACTGTTGTTTTCCTGTTGAATGTTAATTTTATTTTACAGTGATATATAGCACCTTAAATAACAGTACTACTATATAATGATGGATGTAAACTTTGGTCTAACTTATAGCTAAAGCATTCTAAAAGAAAAAAAAGTGTATATTTAATGTTATGAAATCCTATGGTCTTAAAGGAAACTTAGGCCCTCAGTTTAAAAGTTTAGTTTATTTGCAAGTGCTTTGACACCCCGGGGCAAGAAAAATTATTAAATGATAAATCTAAATGAAAATATTTTGGTATATCTGAAACTGATTTCTGGGAGATCTCTGAGTTTACATCCAGGCAACAGGACCTAAACTAAGAAATGTTAATCATACTTAACAGAAATGCAACTGCAATTGACCAGATTTCACAAAATACTGTTACATCTGAAAAATTATGTGGAACAGAATTATTACCGAATGTGAGTCTAATAGAATATATGACATCCTCACATACTCAACATTCAAGCACCATGAACTGGAAGGATAGATTCTCTAATTCTATATAGTCCAGGACTCCTGAAAAGTTGTTGCTTGTACAATGCCTGGCTCTTTCAAAAGGGACATTACACTTAATACTTTCTTGCTTACCCAAGGTATTAGGGGAATTCTTGGTGCCATGCATTCAAAGCTAAAAGATGCGTATTTTTGCTTCTAAACAAATTGTAATGATTTAATATACTTGCTCCTCATTTGATATCTGCATCAATTATTGTAAAATGAGTAGTATGGGTCCCACTGCAAAAGCATGAGAAGTATCAGAACTCGAAGTTTTAGTAGTTCTGTACTGATCAGGTTCGCATTTCACATAAACAGACAAGACCAAAAATAAAATCTAGCTGCAAAAGAATTCCTATTAAACTAAGTGGATTTCATAGAGAAGTGGATGACACTATGATGAATCCCTTTAACATTCTCATTAAGAAGATAAGGTCTCTGCTCTCTGAGGTTTTTTTTATAAGAACGCAAGTGAAAGTTTGTCTACCCATAGTCATATTCTTATCATTCCATCTTTAAGCCATGTAAAAGACTATAAAGCACTAAATCTGTATTTTCTGTGTTACTTTTTATCTTGTGATGACCTCTCCTGGTTGAGCTGTTCATTAGCCTTGAATTCAGAAGTTAAGAGTGTTTTGATCCCTCTATGCTTATTAAAAAAAAAAAAAGCAAGAATATGAAGAATTTATTGCCAAGGTATGAAAAATGTGACTATGAATAAAATTTACAGTAAGATCTAAGTATTAGTGTTTGTGATGCTGTATCACAGAGTATGTTTATTGTACTACAAGATGGGCTTTCAACACACACTTTATCTTGAGATAAAACTGAGTAAGATTCAAAGCTTTCAATATGATCACTTCCGAATCAGTATTACTAAGAGACATCATTTTAATGACAGAGATAGATTTAGTAACTTTGCAAAGTAAACAAACATTTGAGATGCAATATATTCACATGTCATGCAATTCTATTCTTTCTGAAAATTGAATCTTTTTCTATGTCAGCACAAGAAGACTGCAAGAAAATATTGAATAGCAAGCTTATATATAAGGATTTGTAGTTCACTGTATGCGATGATTCTTGCATACTTCCTAAAAAATACTGTAAAGAATAAATTCGCTGTTGTTAATTACTTCAAAGTCAAAACATAATGGAGGAGAAAATAAAAATGTGGTTGGAAACTAGTTTTACATCAAAGTTGCATTTCACACAATTTTTAATTCTTTCTGAAGTATTCCAAATATGAGGTTCAAAATCAGCTGGTGACGAAAAAAAAAAAAAAGACAGAGGTAAAAACCTAAGTGCATTCTCTTGTCAAAGAAGAACAATATTCCCTAGATGCCATTCACAATCAGTTGCATAAAAAGTGAAAAACAGTCCCAGAAAATATAGTACAGTGACCAGTTTGTATACGAAGCGTGCAACAGAATAACCAGTTAAGTGATGCACCAAAACACTGTGACACAGCACTTGGGTTCCTACTGTTGTACCACTTCCCAAGCACCCGTAGGTCTTTACAAGAATTTTAAGCATGTACTGCAATGTGAACACTCCTTTTGTAATTCTAAGGCTGACGTGTACTTCTAGCTATATTTCTGTTTCCAGTAAACAAATCTAACTCCATTTGACTTTCAGAAGTGAGTCAGAAATGAAAAGCTATGCACTACATAAACACTGTAGTATATGAGCTCTTGGGAGGTAAATTAAAATGAAGACATTTTTGAATATCTGAAAAAAATTGCCAAGATGGGAATGTATATGAGTAAATTCTAATTAAGATTATATATATGCTTCATTAATGGAATTTCTGGTTATAGTGATGTTACTACAACCAAAAACTTCCCAACTACCTTCTTCCAAAAGTTAAAGATTTGTTTGTTAGGTAATCACATAACCAGCTGTAAGTTGTTCTCAAGTTAAACTACGGCCATTAGTTACTGAATAACCAAAAGAAAAAAAAAAAAAAAAAAAAAAGCAGCTCTCAGTATAAGGAACTTTGTTTTCCAAGAACAGATTTCTGACAACAGAAATAATAATCTTTTTTTCCTTCTGTATATTCTTGCTATGCAGAGCTGAGAGATGACCATGAAGAAATGATATTCAGAAGAAAAATTAGATAGCCGGTCAAAACTAAGCAGTAAACCTCAGGATCAATATTTCTCCTAAATCAATGGTAGAAAAATAACTGAGCATCCTGTAACCTCTGAGACCTAGATACAATGCAGGCACTGCTGTCCTTTTTCTGTTGACACACAAATAAATGTCTAAGTGTTGGCAAATCCTGGAACAATAACATTGTTTTATTTTTCAATAGATATCAGATGATAACAGATAGAAACCCACTATGAAAGTATAGCAGTGCTCCAGTTCCCTAATCATTGCATTGTTCATTCCTGCCCCCAAGGAAACAAATAAGTAAATATAATGATCCCCATAGATCTCTATGCTGTGTGTACATTACAATCTAAGACAATTCCCTGCTTGGTCAGTAGAATCAGCCCCCATTCACATGCACGCAATCCCAACACATCTATCTGTAGCATCTCAGGACATTTCTTTCCTCTATAAACAGCAGAGGAAGTCAACAGTAGTGTCTATTTTTGACGATTCTATAAAAGTGCACGGCTTCATTTCAGTACACATTTCAAAAATACTTTGCGACTGGCAAATGCTTTACATGGTCTGAAGAGAAACAACTAAATACTTAACACTGACATCTACCTGCAAATGTTTTGCTGGAAACTACAGCCCAGTGCAATGTTAAAGATTTGATCTAACACCCACTGAAATCAATGAGAATGCTGACATTTTTACACTGATCACAGAAGTGCGTCCTGCATAGGAGCTTTGCACTCTCCGGTCTGAAGTTCAGCATTTCAGCAGATGCTTGATCATTCCTCTATTATTTTTGCCTCCCTAGGGGGTAGTTGCTGGTCTCCTCTAAAATACCTTTGCTCATTTTATTACAGGAAGTGAAACTTCACTCTCAAGAAAAGCTGTCCTGGCTCAGTTCACTCTCATGAACTCACCATCATTCCTTGCTTTTCAAACGAGACAAAATTTTCTCTTTCTGCTCTTTGATAAAACACTAGTTAGGGAAACTGCTCACATCTCCTCTTTTCCCTCAAACAACTGTGGAAGTGAAGTACTTCCAAATGCAAATTGCTTACCTTCTGACGAAGGTGAGAAAAAACAAAACAACACAACCAAACAAATAAAATCCACCTCCAAACTTTGAACATCTTCTATCTGATTCCTTTCCTTCTCTGACTCCATTGCAGAACCAAGATTATCACAGAGCAGGTCTTTCAACTTTCCACACCAGCTACCACTGAAATCATCTACACTAAGGAAGATCTGATGGGGAGCACTGCGAACAGTATCAAACCTCAGTGCACACACACACATACAAACACACAGAAAATCAAACGCAAGCTTCACCAGCAGAGAAATAATAATCAGCCTCCCGGAGTTGTGGGAATTCCTCTCTGGCTTATTACAGCACTGAAATTGTACATGGTTCTTAGAAAAGGGTACTTACGAGATGCAGGCAGAGCAGTCCTGGCTCTGCAGCTAATGCTGCTGAAAATCCAGAGGAAGAGAGCTGCCCTGCAGCCAGCTCGGGTAACCACAACCATCCTTCACTTCCTGGCTCCCCGTACTCCAAATGCCAGCCGCAGACCTGCTTTTCTCCACTTTGGCCCCTTCTCTCTTTCTCCTTTCCTTTCTAGAGGAGGTGTCGAGGAGGTAAAGGGGGCAGGGCTTTACCTTGGGGTACAAACCAACCCCCCTCTTCGTCTGCTGTCTCTGGGTTTGCAGCAGCAGGATAAGTCCCGGTACTTTTCTTTCCCTTATGTATCTGTTTGTGTGTGTGTGCCTCCTTCTCGGAGGAAGGGGGGGAAAAAAGAAAAAGCCACAAAGTATCAAATAACAAGGATTGTAGAAGAGAAAAAGAAAAACTAAAAAAAAAAACAACAACCCAATCCCCAAAAAGACGAGGGGGGAGGGAGGGAAAGGGAGATGGAGATGAAGGGAAGGGAGAAAGGCAGAAAAAGCTGTTGGTGCTGCTAATGCTGCTGTTGATGCTACCACTGCAGCTGAGCCCTTCTTCCTGCACAGAGCAGCGCTGCTGAGAGAAGCTTGCAATAACCTCCCAGCTCAGATATATATACACAGTGTACACGCACACACAGCCGGGGAGCCAAACACACACTCACACAGGCGCAGGGAGAGGGAGAGGGAGAGGGAGGGAGGGAGAGAGGGAGGGAGAGACACTCCCGCAGCAGAGAAGCCGG
>VWZZ01004807.1:0-33343 GCA_013399095.1 Psophia crepitans | reverse complement strand
CCGATGCCGCTGTCCGCGGTGCTGCCGCTGGGCGCGGGGGCTCGGTGCGCCGCGCCTCCCGGTGCCCCTGCCCGTCCCCGGGGCGCAGCGGCAACCCCCGAGACCGGCTCCGGCCTCCCTCCCCGCCACTCCCCTGCACACCGAGATGGTAGCGGCTCCCCGAGCTCCAGCCTGCCGGGATCCGAGCCAGGCGGCCAGCAGGCAAGTCCTCCGAGCGGTCCAAGTTCTGGGGGGGTGAGCACCATCCCGCCTGCAGAGAGCTGGGGCTGCAGGAGCCACTAATGCAGATGTTCTCATTCGGTAATTAATTCTCACTCCGAGAGTGAGCCAGGAAGCAAGCTGCACTAAAGTATCATTACGGTTTTCACCTACAAGAGATGACTGAGACAGCCTGGCCATATCCTAGCCTTATGGTTTAGGGGTTTCGAGAGTCTGACTGCTTTTTTCCATCCCTCTCCATCCCTCCTGCCGTTGCCCTTAAACAGACTGAACCAAAAGTTATTGCTCACCAGATACGGTAGAATAATGAGGGTGGGGAGTTATTCATGGATTATTTATTCTACAATCAATGAGGCAAAGAAAAATGAAAACAATTATTTCTCAGGTGTTATATAGGGACGGCTGAGAAATGGAGAGGTGTAATTTCTTTAGAGGAGCCCCAAAGCAGGGATAAATTATTTTCAGTGACTATACGCATGCTGTTAACAAGTATCTGCTGTTATTTAGTGAGTGTGATGAAGTGGTTAAGACTGTATGTAAGATGAGATTTTTCAGAAAGGCCTTGGGATATTAGGATCCTCAATCCTATTGCCTTCCGGAGGGAGTACAGTGCCTGTCTTTTAGGTCACTTTGAAAACTCATCCATACGTAATATATGATATCCCAGGAGAGCCGCGGCCTAGAGGTTTGAGCACAGCACAGGACAGGGCTTAAATGCCAGTCCTGGGAAAAAATGTTTCCATAATCTTGTTCAACTGCAGTAATTTTTCGTCCTTGAATATTTTCCTCCCTTTCCTTATCCATACAGAGTATTAATACATTCATATTTTAAATGCTTTCATAGAAGTAATGCCAATATGTCTATAGCAAATGTGGAATGAAAAAGTGCACTGTGAATGCTAAGTGTTATTATACTTATCTCTGTTTTTGGAAGAATAAATATTCCCATAGAGACTTTGTTACTTCTTCCCTGCATTACCCTGAGCCCTCAACTGTGCCCTCCCCGTTCCTTATACCCACAGACAGTTTTTCATGTTCAGTAATCATTAGGATACGTGAGGTTTTGGGAAATTAACTAAGAACCAAATATTAATTTGTGCCATTAAACTAGTTCAAAATTGCCTCTTTCCTTAACTGCTTTCTTGTTAACATCTTCTATTCTCCTCCTGCTCAGTATCCCACAATTTTTCAAATTTGTGAACCTCCATTTTCTGTTCTTTAGCTACAGCAGATGCAATAGTGCTGATATGCTACCAGAAACTGACTGCGTATGTTCTCAGAAAAACGTGAAAACTTCTGGCTATGACATGCAAAAAATCCTACTGCTTTCATTCTGAGATCTTGCAACTCTTTCAGTATTCATTGGCCTTTATTATTCACCTGAGTAAGTAATAAACAGCTTCTCTGAGTAAGTATTTAAAAGCTCAGCAGATCATTTTGCAAACTAAATTTCTGCTTTATAAGGTTCTTCCAACAAGCACAATAGAGCAATATAATTACACATCACTCATTTATACTTTCATATCTTGCATATCACCCATTTCATAAGTCCTCCACTGGACAAAAATCTGACTTGATTTGAGCTGTTCCAACTTCACACTTCTTTAGCATATGCTAATTGGAGTTTTAAAAAACATATGCGAATTGCTCACAAGTAGTCATACATTTAAGAAGCAGTTATAAAGGATAAGACAAGTAATTCAAAACAGGAAGATTCAGCAGGTTAATTGATGAATATCTCAATAATGGTGATAGTAGAAAGTTTCCTTGCGGTTTAAGACGGAAGAAATGGCACAGATTATTGCATTTTTCCTCACCTCAGAATAGGATCAATCCTTAAAAACGACATAAAATATTTAAACTATGTAGCAACAGCAATGAGTTATACAAGGGTAATGCAATTATTTTTAATATAACCACAACTGGGGCCTGCAAAATCATTAACTTTGACTAACTCTGTCACACAAAAATCATTGTAAAGATCTTCAAGCTAACCATCACGTATATATTCTTTTTTTTTTTTCCTTCCTGTAGGATGTTTTGAAATATTACTTTACATGATTCAACAAATCCAAGTTGAATATATTAACCTTTGAAATGAAAACATGGTCAGAGTTTGTTAGGGCACAATATGAAGTTATTAGTACTTCTGTCTTCTACTCTTCCTCCTAACGTTTCCCTTCCAGAGTGCAAATGTGAGGATGTTTCCAAGCAAGCAGTAAGACATTCCTGCAGTCTGAGCAGGGCAACTGCGAGCTTTCGCACTCCTATCCTGCACTCAGCACGTGCCTGCAACTTGAGTCAACAACCTATAGGTTAGGGAAGTGTCCTAGCAGAGTGGGACAGACACAGCCAAGATGTGCAGAAGGAGGATCTTCCAGCAAAGCTACTCCCATAAGTAAATAAAACCTTCCTTATTTTTCAATTTAACACCACCGAACCTTAAAAGCTGTGGAGATATCTCAGTCTGCTGGTGAAATCTCCCTGTCAATTAGCAAGACACTAAAGTGTTAAAAGACTCTAGTTAATACAAAAATTGTATTGAGCTTAATGGAAATTATACACCCATATTGATACATGAATAGATCTTTCTGAATTTACTAGGGCTGTCAAGCATTGTCTGCTAAATGGAATTCATCCCGGACAGAGCTATATTTACAGTATGTGAATGTCAAGAAGAAAAACACAATGTCAGAAAGCTAGAAAGGATAATTAAGAATTTGAAACACTTGTGGGATCAAATGGCATCCAATAAAGTCATCAGCTGGGGCCACAGAAGAAAATGAGCCAAGCTGAAAAAGAACCCAAAACTTCTGAATTAATACTGAAAAGTAGAAGTCATGCATTTTTATTCCTCACAAGCAACCACTTTAACATAGATTTCCCCTTTTATACTTATGGTCACCAAGGACCCCTTGCATGGCAGAGGTCTAAAAATTATCCACAGCAGAATTTCCATCCAAGTTTCTAGAAGGTAGGTATGAGGACTTCACACAGGAAAGATAGATGCAAAGTATTTCAAACTATGACCAAACAAGATTTATATGCGTAGAACTAAATGCCATACAATGGACTACTCTATTACTGAGGGAAGCCTTGGGTTTGTTAAGAATAACATGGGTTTTCTACTGGGACTGTCTATAAACCTGGGTCTTTCTCTGAGGGAGAAAGAGGACACATGAAAATTTTAATCATCTGCCTGTGAGAAGCTGTACAGACCTGAAGATAATATTTATTTTCTAGAAATGTAAGGTAAGAAAGTCCTTCCTAAAGTAGCTAAAAAGGAAGATGAGGATGCCTTGGCAGAAAAGAGCCATTATCTTCTCCTTGCTTCATGCAGCTAAAAATATAGCACTATAGTTTGAAATGAATGCATTTTGGCTTGACCGTTGTTGTTGTAGTTGTACTAAAACAAACAAGAAAATAAAAAACTGGAAATGTGTATATGGGTAGTCACAGCAAAAATATGGTTCTAGTTCTTTCTTTACATGCTTCATATCAAAGGTGGGTTTAAAAAAAGAATGTTAAACTCTCAAAATGCTCAGTATGTCACTATTAAAAATTATGACCCCAGACTCTTATTCCTACAGACATCAAAAGAAATTGAAGATGCTCAGAAGTTTTCAGCCATCGTGTCCCTACGTCTTCTAGTCAAAATGTGCTCAAGATAGCATCTACCTTTAGAAATTTGTTTGGAAATATCTTAGTCTCTATCAATCTACACTGCATAATGAAAAATTTCGACAATCAAAACAAATAAAAAATCATGCCGTATGTCTCAGGCATATACTAGACTTGAATCTGCATTTTATAGATGTGCAAATAGAATTGAATTCCATTCTTATTCTGCTTCATGACTAAAACAACCAAACAAAATGGTGGTTACCTGTCAGAAATGCAACTGTTTTACACTCATCACCAGTCTTATTTCGAGCTCATTTCCAGTTTAATGCCCCTTGAAGAAATGGAAAAATATGTTTATTTACAAATATAATTTAATTACTGTTTATCCACTTGAACAGTCCAAAATAATTCTCTCCTCCAAGACACAGCATTCTTCTGCACATTCATGTCTGTCTTCTTCTGTGTTTGCCTTCAAATCCCACCTTAAACGTTTCCCTCCTTCTTTCATTTAAGCACCACCTGTTAATTTATTGGGATGGCTTTTATCTTGCAAAATGATTTTGCTTTCCTACTATACCTAAAGTCTATTAATAAAAAAATGAGAATCACTGTGACAAATTATTTTAATATGGTGTCTATTTTATTATTCTTTTCTTCCAAGCTGGAAATGTTATACCTATGAACATACCTATTTTGAGAAACTGACTGTTTCAGGGAGCTATATGGAGCAACCTGTGGCTGCTACTAGTGCAGGCAGCCCAACTGGAAGCTCAGCTGGATCTTGTATGTCATGTGCATAATACATGCAGGATGAGATTTTCTTCACAGAGGAAGTAGAGGATGGGGCCAGTAATAGCCATCTGAACGCAGTGGTCATTTGAGGGTTTTGCCAAATTCATCGCCTGACAAGATTGCACTGAAAAACACCTAGACAATTTTCAAAACACGGATTAAGTCCTTGAAAAACTGACCACTTAATGAATCTATTTCTATTTCTTTCTGCAATAAGGACCAGAGCTTTTGATTCGGTAACCGTAAAAGTTTTATTTCTCTTAGTTTATTTTTAATTTTTTATTATTTTTTTTTAGATCACATAGGTGCCTTCTCTCTTAGTAATGCTATAATTGCTTTTATCAATATAAATAGTATTTTATACGGACTTTATACTTTTATGTGTTATTTCGATTTTTGCTAAATGGCAAATGTATTAAATAGTATTTTCTAGATTCTTGTCTTGCATGCTTTGGATGAGTAAGGTGGAATCAGTAGCACTGAAACCAAAAGGAGTTTTGCTATTGAATCAAATGGGAATAGGATTTTATCCCTTATAATTATGCCTATGACATCTAAAAAAATCCCATCTGTACAAAGATACAATGTTACAAAATAACACTGTAGATGTTAATTATTTTGCAAGCACCTCCATTAAACTTGCATTCTATTTACTTATCCAGCTATACAAGAGATTTTACTGAGAATTTATTTTAAAAACATATTTAAATGCATATTTAAAATACAGCACTGAAATATTTTTTCTTGATTCATTTTAGACCATTTCATAGGCAATTCATGGATGCACAGAAGGTCTATGTTGAAAAAAATGCAAAGTGAATTATAGTAATATTATCAAAAGCTATTGCAATTATGTTGGAAATATTTCTAGTCACCTTTAAAGGAGAAATTGAAATCAATCTGGAACATTTCCTTCTGCTATTTGTGGAGGAAAAAAGCACCCTTTCACTAACGTACAGCCTGCAAGGTAAATGCTAGAGAAGAGACTGTCAGCTCTTCTTATCCTATCATTTATGCCTGGATGAGCAGACTCCATGTGACTTGAAGGCTTTTGCAAGACAAGTACATAGCAACACTTTGGTGAATACAGTAAATACTTCCACGGCAAAGTAATATTAGGGAAGAATTGATGTATTTTTAGCCATATTTTAATGCAAATTAGCAGCTGGATACACAGGAAAGAGCCAGCATAATCTGACAAGATTTCTTTCTTTAAACTGACATTGATCTACAACCCTCAGCTTGGGAACTTCTTTGGTAAAGGCTTTGGAATAATTCACAACCAGTAGCACTAAACCACTGCTTTATGTTAAATAATTTGTGCTACCGAGGATATAGCCTGATTACCTACTCAGCACATATTAAGCAGATTGGAAGAGGTTAGAAGAGTAATGCACTAAAGTTACTGAACCATTTAAGCATTCTGAGTAAATATATATTTGCCTCCCTGTTATATTGTCCACATCATTCAGTCTCAATTACCACACTAATAAACCAGTTATCTTCATCTCCTACTACAGATAGCATACGGATACATGACAATAAAAGTACCTTAAAATACTACCATTTACTCTGTTCTACAATATTAGGAGTATCCAGAGTCCTCTTGAAACATGTTATAAATTCTTGCATACAATTGATTGTGGTAAGGCACTTGATGTTATAGTTAAATATGAAGCTCCAGTAATTCTTCATTATGACTCCAGAACTGCCTTTTATTAAGTGTCTACAGTGCACCTAGTACAGAGCAGGGTGTCAATCATGACTGGAGCTTCTGCATGCTACCTGAATTTGATTACACTTGAAAGATAAATACGTACTGTTTTGCCTGTCTGCACACCTGCCTGTCAGATAATTTCCTATGCATCTCTTGTGTTTCTCTGGGGGTTTTTCCTCCTTTCTGCTAGGCTTCTAATTTCTAACAAAGACAGCCTGGCATTAAGAACACCAACTGCACAAAGATTGGCAACCTGACAACTTTTTTTTAAAAGTGAAAGCATTAGATGAGCTTTACGCTAACTTTAGGAAGTCACTTGCGGTGACTATGCAGGCACAGTAACTACTTGGGCTTCAATGGAGTTTCTGAGCTGTTCAAGAGCTCCAGCCAAGCCTGACCAGATCAGATCAGTCCACAGCTCACAATGGAGCTACTGTATCACATGCCTTGAAGAATGTTCCCATTCACCCGTTGGAGGTTTTCATTAAAGCCACTAATCCTCCTACTACTTTAAACGGAAAAATAGACAGTATAGGTTTTTGGTGATCTAAGAAGATTGGGTGCTAGCTGGAATGGTGATCTGAAAACCACTATTTATTTTATCGTCATACTGATATAAATTCTATGCTGTAGTAGTTACATCCTCAAAAAGAAGTGGTATATTCATTCTTTGTTCAAAGTAGTCCCAGCGCAGTTAGTCTGATGTTCTTTCAGGGGAAGCGGTCAGCAGGCTGTAGTAGCATATAATAAAATCATAAATGCGTGTACATTGTAAGGGTACACACAAATATTGTGAGCACAAATGATTGCTCTTGACATCTAGGTAGCCATTTTGAAAGTAAGGATGAAACTGAGAATGAAATTACTTCTTTCCATTGAATCAGGAAAAAAATTGAGTGGGAGTAACAAGGGAATGAAATCAAAGTACAAATTACGGGGCTGCACCATGATCTTTTTTTGCTGTTCTTCCTTCTGCACTGGCACACCAAAAGCAAATGGGGAGGTTTGACAGGAAGCACACCATGTGAAGAGCTCTCTGAAGTATGAATGTTGCATCTGCAACCACCCTTACTGACATGCGGCCTCTCATTAGATTTGGTTGTGCAGAGGCCTTTCATAAAAAACGCTTCAGCTTAATTTATAAGGAGCTGTGATCTGCTTTTAACGTCTCTAGATTTTCATCTGTACATTGCAAAACATCCTGGGTTTATTGCCTGGAGTTAGGAAACATCTAATCAAAGATGTCGTTTTAAAGCCTTTTCTGCAATCAGTAGTTCAACCCAACAAACTTTCACATGCCTTGCCGCACAACAGTGGGAGAGGTGCAGCTACAGTGTTGGTACACACCTGAAACTAAGAGGGATGATAATAACCCTCTGTGTGATGACTCTTGCGACAACCACCACAATGCACTCCGAGTTTGCCATCTGGTCTGGTGTCACATGAAAAACTTTTTGTGCATGTTTTGTCTAGTTTGGAGAACAGAAAACTCCTTAACTGAGGAAGGAGGGATCTAAAAAAAATCCAAAAAGTGATCTGAAATGAGAGACCACAGAGCTGTGAAGGAGTCCATGGGTGAGCTGCCATATTTACATGTCAGGGCATTCAATACCAGCCCACCAAACGGTTCTATTATCTCCTGGAGAGCAGAATGCTTGTGTGTATGTATCACCCACTCACACTAACAAATACATAATGTTATGTAAGTATTTAATAAGTCATGTACATATAAAATAAAATACAAATACCTATTATAGAATGACAAGCTCATCATTAAAATACATTCTGGATAATCTTCATCCATAAGAAAACAAGAGTCAAAGAGGCCACGCAAGTCTTATCTGTCATCCAGAGTTATCTTCCAAGATACAGTCCCTTTTCTTCTCAGGCACAAGTCCTTTTCACAATATTTATAAAACACAAGGTGACTTGAAGATACTTTCTGTGAGGGATGGCCACATAAAAATCACTTAGCTCTCAGACCCTTTTCAGCTTTTTTGAAAGTATCAGACATGAAAAAATACATGTATTTGATAAAATACTTATACTTCCTGATCTTATCTCATTTTCTAATTAAAAATTATAAAGAAGTCACATTAGGTAAACCAAAATCCTCCTACTACAAGAGTGCATGAGTTTTTAGCTATAAATGCACTGGTAATAAAAGGTGCTTAGACTACTCTGTGTTACTCACTGCAATGTGGCATGTAATGAATGAGCTATGATTTATTCTCCACAGCATCTAAGGATTTCAAAGCATCATACAAATATTGAATTTAGCTTCCCAACGATATAAACAGACATTATATCCAAGTATAGAACAAGCACAGGAACCCAAACACGGTGTCCAAAATCACTCATATTCCAAGATCCACTGGCTCTGAGACCAAAATCGAGTTTTTATAGCCAGACGGATAAATCGGCAAAAGCTATGCCTCCTGCCCCATCAGGGCCAGTGAACTGAAAGTGCTCCATTAGTACTTTGATGGAGATGGCAGAAAGTATGAGAGAGTATGAAAGATTTAATCACCAGAAACACACTCTAAGAGGAAAAAGCAGAACCTAAGTGAAAAGTACTTTAAAAGGAATCAAAAGAACATGATGACTGTAGCTAACAAGCTAATGCCTTTTGCTACCCGTAAAGAAAATATGATAGAGCTATAGGTGAACTAGATGAAACTACTACTAGAAATGTTCATAATTTACAGAGTACACACATTTCTGTTGTGCATCGTTCAAAAGTGGTACAGTGCTATCTTGTAGAAAATTCTGCATTTCGTAGAAACAATTTGAGGGCAGAGAGGTATTTAATAGCACTACTTGTCACTTTTGAACAGTGAAAGATCTTCAGTAACTCAGTCAAAAACCTTGAAAAGTATTGAAGTCTATATATCGTACTCTGTGCAAAAGAAAGACGAAGAGCAGGCTACTTTATTTACACTTTAAAAAGACCTTGAATTGCTCTGGTAAATGTTGAGAACTGAAAAGAATGCAATCTCTTTAAGAACCAAAAGGAATGCAATCTAATTATAAGTGCTGCTGTGATAAAAGCACCAAGTCCTACTGTATTTCCAACTTCATAATGAAGTAAGGTCTCATTGTTCTACCCACAGACATGCCTGAAAACGTGGGAGACTTAGATGCAAACGGAAGACTGAAAGACTATTCTCTACTCACACATCTTACAGCAGCTAGTGATTTAATTGCTTGCCTCTAGTGAAGACCACTCTCTGTGAGAGCTGTAGGATACATCAATACCATTCTGAAAAGCTGTAAATACAGCATAATCTGTTTTCCAGATGTTCTCCATCCACATGGCTGCTTCTTCATCAGCTTGTGAACTACCTGCTTAGAGGTCATCTGGCAAAATATTAACCCACTGGGCATATACAGGCACAGAGGATACCATCAGCTCCAGGACAAGTCTCAGTCACACTTCTTGCAAACCAGCTATCTGCAAAACTGATGGGTCTGGTGATGCAGGTGGCTTCAGAAGCACCTATAGCATTTATAGACAAACCAAGATATTTTAAAACTCAGATTTAAAAATCTGTTCTTCCCAGAAGTGTACCTTTTTTTCATTAGTCTTCTGTTCAGGTCAGTTGACCTTGGTTTTATTTCAAACCTTGATTGCTGCAACATTTGTTCTGTGGCTCAGCCAGCAGTCTATGAGATTCCGACAAGGAAATGGTTGGAAGAAAAAAAAAAAAAGAAGATAGCATCTTTCTCACAAATCAAGGAAGGATTAATCTGAATATAGACATTTAACTTTGAACTTGTCACTTTAGTCTCCCTTTACAGTTGACAGAGAGCCAGTCAGGATTGTCAGTGTCCTCTAGGATAAGATTCATGTTACCTTAAACTAGACGTTTGCACATGATCAGATGAGTCAAGTACCACTAAAGTGCCTATTTCCTCTCCTTAACTACAAAAAGATCCTTGAGTACCTGGCACAGCTGTAGAAAACAACATGGACAAGATGAAGCCTGCCTTAGTATAGAGATTCTACTGTCCCTCCACAGAGTCTACTTCACCCCCCTGTCTACTCACATACACTGTGCTGGCTCACTCATATTGAAAATGTAAGAATAACCACATGGAGAACTGTGGAATCAGGTTAGGAATTGTGAAGTATCTTCCTATACAAGATGCTTCAAGTGCCTTTTCCTTGCAAACATGATCCAGATTTGAATTTTGCTAGTTAACAGCAAGTCTAAGTTTTTGTAGTTAGCCAGAAATGACAATAATAACAGCAACAATTAAAAAAAGGAAAAAAAAAAAACACCACAAAGAAAGCTTCACAAAATAAATGACATATAGGAAGAAAGAATATGATCATCAGACAAAGAAAATACTGCATTTAGCAGTAAAAATAGTAGGCACTCTACAGTTTTGCAGCTCATACAAGAAACTAAAGGAGGGAGGCAGTTGTGCTGGTTTTGGGTGGGTTTTTTTTCTTTGTTTTTCTGTTCAGCTGTTTCTCTTCATCATAGAGGGTGTGGACTTTCTTATTGACTCTAATCATAATGATAGCAATTTAAGAACCACCAAAGTAGGTGGACAAAAGTATTCATATAGTCATGTTGATATGACTAGATCCCACCCATATCAGCAGATTTTTCAATGGAAAAACATCTTTTAAATTATTAATTTATTAATATTAAAAAAAAAAAAACAAACTAAAAAAAGTCTTTTTTTTTAGAGAAAAAGTCTTTTAAAGGGGACTCTGTGTGCTCTGCTATGTTTGTGAGAAAAGTCTCATTGTAATCTCTATTTTGCTTCCAAGATTGAAGCAAAAGAAAAATTTCTTTGTCCTCACCTCTTCTTTCAGAAACCTAAATGCTGTGCTATACCAGTCCATGTGCCAGGCTACTCATCTCTCTCCCCCCAAGGGGTCTTCAAATATTTCCATTTATTTGATTGTCAACTCTCAAAGTAAAGCATATAAGAACTGGAGATACTGAGTCTTTGGCTCTCAGTGATTACTGAACAAGAAATACAGCACTTTGATTTCCTAACAAGACCCTAAAGTCAACCCATCCCTGCTGTACTGACAGTTATAGATCAGAACAATTTACTTTTTTTCCCCTCCATGGATGCACAGTAATCCCTTCCTTTGCTTTCTGGTGACAGGATACATACACTCAATCACTCCTTCCTTTCCAGCCTGTGGAAGAAAATAATAATTAAAATCTTACATGTAAGTTTTTAATTATTATTATGTACATATTATTAATATGCACAATTATTAATAGTTTAATTATTATTATGTACATATTATCCTATATGTAAGATTTAAGCATGTAAGTACTACTCATGGTAATTCCAAGTTAGTTTGAGAACTGGGAAAGGTGTTTGATTCATATTCTCTGTTATACCAAAACAAAATCAAAGTTGCCCAGGGAGGTGCTGGACTCACCGTCCCTGCGGGTATTTAAGGAAAGGTTAGACGCGGTACTGAAGGACACGGTTTAGTGGTTAATAGGTGGTGGGAGGACGGTTGGACTGGATGATCCTTGAGGTCTCTTCCAACCTTTATGATTCTATGATTCTATGATTCTACTTATGCTGAGTCAGTGCTTGCTGCACAGAGAGAGCATTTGGATCAGTTTGCCTTTCACAGCCTGCACTGCCTTTCTTTATTGTTAATGGCCAAATCCCTCACTGGCTTTATGGGGAGCTGAACTGCGTCTGTGATCCTGTAGAGTTTATATTTGTCTTGCTTACTTCTAGCTGACATATTTTATGATAGCATTGTGGAAAACACTCGATAATAACCAATTGTCTAACTCTGATTTCCAGTTTATCTGGAAAACACACACATTTCATACTTGGTCAGTTATATCTTAACATGAGCTTAATTACTGAATAAGAAATGTGCTCCATGGATCTGTCTCCTACCTGCACTGAGAAAAACTTATACACTTCCAGATCTGTCACAACTTCAGTTATCCAGAAAGTAACCGGTTGATAGATGGTGGAAAAAGTCCTACAAGACCATATGTAGGAGAAGCATTTCTTGATTGAAATCAAAGACCAGAAGAGATCTCCCGGTCTATCAACTTGAACCCCTTGTGATTTGAAGAATCTTACCTTCAAGTTTATTAAGTTTTTCCACTCTTTTTTTTTTTCTCACTTTTGGAAAATTGAATCAGAATATTTTAATCACCAGGAACCTTCTTTTAATTTCCAGCCAGCATATATTTATGATTGGTTTATATACATTTGCTCACATGCCAGCATTGTGCCTTATCTTGAAACTATTTTTGAGTTGCAGTCAGATTAAAAAGGAGATAAATTGTTGAATGGTTGACGGGTTGAAAGTTGGGGAAAAAAAAATACTAATGAGCTGAAATCAACCCATTTATAATAATGCAGCCATAGGCCTCCTTTCAAACATATCAGGGAAAAAATAGGAGTTGGGTTTTTTAACTGTATTTTTTTTAACCCTAAAAATGTCAAACAGTAAGTATGGGTTACAATTCAAGAAACACAACAGCACATACACTTGTAGAAAGGTGGAACTATACTTGTACACAAAACTCATCTTTCTGGAACTTACGACAAGCTGGTTTAAACTAGTAATATATCTTAATCATCACCTTTGGCAGAAACTGCCACTTTCTAGATCGTTTGCTTTTGTGTAAAAAATTATACTTAGAGGATGATGTTTCAGCTGCATATTTCACATGAGAACTGCAAGGTTCCAGTTCAACAAAGTTCTTATATATGTACTTTCTTAAACATTTCGGTCCACTTTGTCAGGGTATCCAATCAGCATTTCTGTGACTATTATTCATTTCAAAGGAAGCTTTGTCTCAGTGAAGGCGTAATGAAAACAGTAGGATTGGACTTTAATTTATTTTGGAAGCCAAAAATTTGTATTTTTCAAGTGTCAGAGTAAAAAACTGTTCACATAGGATTTATCTTTCCTGCTCCTGAGGGATTTATTAGTTCGTGTAGGTGTCATAATGTTTGGAGAGATGGAGAAATGACTCCTATGATTCAGTTGGCCTCTTCTAACATTCACCTTATATACATGTCAGCTAAAGTGTAAGGAAAACAAAAATTCAATTTATATCTGGTAAAATGGGCATGAATGTAAAGGTTCATGGAAACTCTATGGTAGATCTTTGTATTCTGTTCAGTACTTGAATTTTTTTCTGCAGCTTGTCTAACTGTACAAGAGCATGAAACATCCAAGTAAAAGCTTCTTGAGTACCTATGTTTTACATGAAAACCAGAAACAAAATGTTTATGACATAGTATTGGCAAAAATACTTTCATCCAGTCCAGTGACAAAGGTATGATGGATGAGGGATCGCAAACCCCATTTTGCAAATGTCACTGGTGAAAATATCTGTAAACTATTTATGCACTAAATGATAACTTTTATTTCACTTGCAGAATTATTATTTTTTTTAGTGTTGCCAGTGCGTACAGAACTTACTACATGTGGAGCACAGAATCTGCTCATATGCCTCTTCTCTTTTTTTACAGTCACATATATTTATTAATACATTAATATAGCCATATTAATTGTGTATGTTCTCTGCAATGTGTAGGAAAGGGACAGGCTGATTTGCCTTGGTATTCAATTCACTCGGTATCACAACTCTGTCCAATGGGGTTTAACTCCTTTCATGACAGTGATAGAAATAATCACACAACTGTGTTGTATCTTCAGTCTTGAATTAAAAAGGCACGGTCTCCCCCCACTAGAAAAATATTATACAAGTGTACACTATTCAGATACTGTAATATTTTGTATGTCTGTTAGATGTATCAGTTTTCCTATTTCCCATCACTATGAACAGCATAAACTGTGGGCCGCACAAGGTATAATACATCTAGCCCCTCTAAGGCTTCTCAAAATGATGTCCAACAATTCTGTGTCCCCGAAAGGATATTTCTTTGGCCAGGGTTCATCAGCGCACAAAGCAATCCAAACCAACCCAAACAAACCCCATAACGGAAATTGTTTTAATAGATTAGGTGTTCTACTACATCAACTGCTCATGACTAAAGATTTCACCAGACAGAAACAGAAGTAGTTAAGGCATTTGGGAGGTTGGATTGGATTCAGCCCAAAAGCCTGTATATGCTCTATATAGGGAATGTAAAGAATGTCAACAATTTTCCTTCTGTCCAATGTTAAATAAATAACTATTCCCCCCTGATTTACTGGTCACCAAAATCTAATGAGTAGTAAACAAAGGGGAAAAAATACACTAGAAAGACACCATGCATCCTTCAGACACCAGTGAACATTTCCAGTGCAACTCTGTTGTCATAGCCTGATAATTCTCATCAGACAATGACATATGGCATATGAACAAGCCTCTGACTATACAAAACAATTGAGAAAATTAAATAACTTCCTACTCTCATCAGAAATACTTTACAATACTAAAATTAACTATGGCCATTATCTTAAAATGTGATCACATGAAAAATGTTAAAAACGTTCTGTTATACAAGACAAAAGCAAAATTTATCTTAGTGGATCACTAAAACATTAAAAATTACAGCTTCTACAACACTTACTTTGTTCTAGCCATTCTTACACAAGTGCTTCTTGTAAGTAAGAAAAAACATGAATAAAATAGTTCTAGAACCACATATTGGTAAATTCTTGTGACATGTCAATTCTCCTGATTCCTACTATAGTTTGACAGCTCTCAGTGAAGTTCCTCTCAAATTGTATAAGAAGACTCAAATGCTACTTTTATTTTCATTGCGTATGATTTATAAAACATGATACTTTTTGCCTGCTTGCTTTCCAGTGGACAGATATATTGTTAAACTCTATTATAATGAAATAATAAAAATTTACATGTTCCCTTTAAGACATCCCTATGTCCATATTTTGAGATTAATGTTGTGAATTTTCCTTTTGTCCACTTCGCCCCTTTTTTTGTGTGTCCCAAACATTGTCACATACAACATATCCTAGTTTGGGGTTTTTTTCTTGTTATTTCACAAGTAACCTTACTGAGACAGAACACTTGCACAGAAAGGCATTCAGAACATTGGGTATAGTATCAATGGAAAAACAACAATAAATAACAGATCTGAAATATCTACTACTTTGTAGTCCAGAGTAATCTGGATGCAAGAATGCTGGAGAGTATTTTCTTTTTTTTGACATTAAGAGTGTATTGACACGAACAGATTTTGTCACTCAGTCCTATAAGCCATGTAGAGTACCTTCAAGCAGCACTGCTGACTTCAGTTAGTCCATGAAGATGGTCCTGACTATGAATAAGAGTATCAGTATCTGATCTCAACAAGTAGAGAATACGACTCTCCATTCTAGATGGTTCATATTCGTCTTACAAAAAAATAGTCAAAATTAATCAATTTCAGTAGGAAAAATCATAATCTAGCTTGCATTATTAACGAGTTTGCTGAGAAAAAAAGACAATAAAAATATGCTGCTAATGAAACTTAGATCTTCAAGTGTAATTCTCCAATTCCTTGTCACTACTTTAACACACAGTAGCAGTGAGAGTTGCTCTGTCAGGATAAGCATTGACACTTAGTAAGAATGCATAGAGAACCACTTCATTTGTGTAGGAAACTCATTGCTACATCAAAGAAGGTACATAATGTTGTGGCACTTTAAAATCAAAATGTTCGACATGCTCTCTACCATTGTAGCATCTTTTCCTCTAAGGCTATTAAAGCACCAAAGACCTCATGCATACAATGCAAAAAAAGGAAGATCAGAGACATTTCTCCTGCAACATAGCTAGCATATGAATGAATTACCAGGAGCAGTAAAAGCAAATACTAAAATTGCAGAGATTGTCCACCAGCTGGCATGTCAGCCATACAGTGTTATGAGTAGCAATCCTGTAAATACACACAATTTTGTCTTGCACAAGACAGTGAACCTATGTGATTGCTCTGGGGCCAAATAAACATCTACAATTATCTAGAGTAATTCACAAGCAGTATTTATTTTCTGGTAAGAACCACTTTCATTAGTTAAGCTCCCTGAAAGTGTTCAGTGGTAAGTTAAACTCCTTACCAAACTATTGGCCATTATGGTTTGACCATTAAATGTCATTTAAATGTTTTTTTTCTTTGTGATATTTTCCATTCTTGGCAGTATCATATCCATAAGAGCTTTCACAGTTGAACAAGTAGAGTTGTAAGGACAGAGGTTTGGCAAATACAGAGACAGTCAAAATACAGAAAGAAAAGCCTCCTAAGTGCTCTATAGCTCAGATCATAACTGATTATAAATTGATAAAAGATATCCCTGGCTTTCCCTACTCCAATCAAGATGGAAAGAACTAATACCTTCTCACAGTCATGGTTACATAGACATGTAGTTGCTATATACTGTTCTCTGGAGAACTGTAGCCTTTAAAAACAACAGAAGAAAATATCAGGGTAATTGTTGCTTGCTAATACAGTGTAGCAATAGGAAGGTAAGAGAAGAGCCAGATCTGTGCCTCTAGCCAGTTTTCTATAGGCTGCCAGAAGTATTTCAAAGGCATTGAAGAAGTTCATTGCTACAACAGCAATCTTCAACCCTCCCCAGTATTGCTGAGAGTTGCTATTTATGTTTTGCAAATTTCTTATGGGTAAGTTAGTGGTTTACTGGCTTTGGCTCCGAGATGAGGCCAAATTATTTCACTTGCCATACTTGAGCTTCCTCATCAATAAAATCATTTGGGATTCTTCTTACCTTCCCTTGTAAAACTCTGAACTCAGTGCTGCGCAGTTCTAGTAAGTAGCGTTATAATTAGTCCAGATAGAGCCATCTTTTCTATGAGTTAAAAACTGCCAGTTAGCCAATTACCTTTTAGAAAGTTCTCTGTCCTGAATATTTCCACAGGTCTTGTTTCTATCATACTACAAACTACAAACCCAAGCCAATCCAAGCAGGGTTATGAGGCTAATGCTACTAGATGGAGTAACATCATTACTATTTATCATTTATATTTTTACTGTATTCTAGGCATATCTAGTAAACCCAAGAAATGACTCATAGCAGCTAACATTTTAAAAATTACAATCTTATAATGATGATTGATAAGCTTCATTTTTTATTATTATTGTCGCATATGCATTTCTGCCTTTGCATTGTTCAGCCATGGAAGATCTTGACCCCCAGGTACTGCTGACATGATTTTCTCCCCTGTCATCTCTGTAACTCTCATCATCTTTTTCGTTATTTCTGTTGCCTTTTTTTTATTCCCCCTCTCTGCTTCTAAGTTATTTCTGTAAACTTCCATCTCAGAAATCTGCAATCTTATTGTATTCTTTAATGTATATATGAAAGACTGTCTTCCAAAGACATCTTCTCATCGATATTAATGTTCACCCAACTAAGAAATCTCATTGTTCTTCATCAGTTCTCTACCAAACAGTTTCAAGCCACTACTGGTAACAAAAAATTAACAGAGATCATGGGCTGATATTTTTGCAATCAAATTTATGTTAAGTTTCTGTGGTTTGGGGTTTTTTTGTTTGGGTTTGGTTTGTTTTTTGGTTTGTTTTTTTTTTTTCCTCCGCAGGAAAACCAATGTGCTTTTGAAATGAGTGGTTTTTCTGAGATTATATGGTCTGAAATAAATAACAGAAAATGACTACTAAAACTGCAGAAAAAGAGAAACTGTGGTTTTGCACTGCCATTGTTGCAACATTTGTTTAGAATGCCAAGACCATGGCCTCACTCTGCTATGTAAAACACTGAACAACTGGCGATCATATCCCTTCTATAAATACGCATTAAAATCACATTTGAAATCTTAAAGCTTACTTGAAAATCAGTTTTGCCTTCTCTATTTCCCTTAGCTCACATAATATAACAAAACTCGATCTTCAGTTAAAAGAATGAGAAGAGAAATATGCCAAGTTTCCTAAAGCAGTGAAACTCTTCACAAACTGTTACTATCAGGTCTGGTTCTTGGTTTTGTCTCTTTGAAGTAAATATGCTTGGAAAAAAAAATTATGAGTATTTCCTCATTTCTTGTTGAGTTTCAATTTCTCCTTCTGCACTTCTGTTACCTCTTAGTTTAGCATAAGATGAAAACAACATTCAAAGGACCGTAAACTTATTCATTTACCTGGGTGATTGATATGTGCTATAACTAGGCGATATTATACCATGGCGACTTCAAAGCTGACTGTTAACTATTCTCAGCTGTCCTTAGTATCACTGAGGTTTTACAAAAGAAAATCATCCAGATCAGCTCTTCCTAATGTGAGCAGGTTAAAAAAAAATCAAAATAAGAAGTCCAGCTGGTGTTTAAAAATGGTTAGATGAGTTCCTCTTCAATCTGTACAAGTGAAAATGATACCTTGAAAATGTGACTTTACTCTTTCTGTTGTTTCCACCCATTGTAAATTGGCTACATTAACTGACCCTCGGGAATAATGATTATGGGCTCCTTTGGAAATACCAAGTACTGAATATCAATCTTCTTGAGAAGACTAATGTTTGTCACATTATTTCAAAAGAATAAAACAAATAACACACCAATTCATTTTCTTCTCAGGAACGACACAGGTGCTACTTTCAAAAGAAGGAAAGAGGAAAGCAGCAGCAGATAACTAGCAGAACTCTGATGGACATCATAGGGGTTTTTTCCTACCTTTTTTTCATTTTCTTCCATTCACTCTCTCATCATCCTCACCCTAATGTTACCTGCTGGAAACACAGATGTTCAGATGTTCCGGATTCCAAGGGAAAACCTTCTTCATAAAAAAAGCAGTGAACTAATGCAATCAGTTATTGTCTTAGACAAATTATATGCAAGGAAGACCACTCAGGGACCTTAAGGGAGCCATGATTCACCTTAACCACAAGGCAGTTCTTTCCATTTAAACACAAAGGCCTGCAAACAGAATAATGCACTGTTGGAAGAAGCTCCAAAGAAAGCTATGCTTGGGACCATAGAATGTGCAATGTTCCTGAATTCTCAAAAATAGGTAAAAGGAAAATCTTTGAGTTTACTCTACACTAGGAATACTTTTAAGGAAAGAGATCTCTCTTACTTAGAGGCTTTCAAAGGCACAGAAGGCAGTCAAAAGTCCCAATGCTGCTGATTATCAAAAAAAAAGAGAGGGTTTGAGGGGTTTTTTTAAAGCATATACATAAATCATAATTATTTTTTTTCTCAGCTACAGAAGGAATAAAATAATGGGAGGTGGATGATAAGCAGAAGTTATAGCTGATGGAATTCCAAGAGAGCTACAGAGCCATTAATTTATCTTTCAATCCTATCTCTGTCACACTCCAAGGTGGGCACATCATGCCTATGGTGGGCCAGATGGCTTTTCTAATGCATATGCAGTAAGGTAAAAAATGGCTATGTGATGACATGACGTTGAAGCCAACATACCAATTTTTTACACCGGATAAAATCACAAAACATCCTAATAATCAATATAAAAGAAAATTTATTTATTACTTTGAATTCCAAAAGAAAATTAAAAAGCCAGAAAAGAAACAAAGGCACTTTTATGTCAAGATGAGAATAATCTACCCAACAGAATGAAAATAAACTTCATATTCAGCTCTTGGGGTTCTGTAGGGAATCCCGTTCGGAAGATCTCGCATGTATGGTGAGCTTAGGCACACCCCTATGATCTGCACAGAGCCCCACAGTGGCCACACCCCATAAAGGGAGTATATAAACCTGTGACGCAGTTTAATAAACGCCATTTTGCTCATCCATCATATTGATGTCGTGATCACTTGGCCCCGAGGGTGAGGTGTTTCCTCGGACTCCAGGACCAGTAGTTGAAGTCCCCTGCTGCAGCTCCAAGAACACGGAAAGCAACAGGGTTCTAAACATGAATGTAATGGTCAGACTAGGACACGTCCCCCCAGCCTTTTTTTTTTTTTTTCTGTTCCATAAAGTGTTTAGGCTTACCAACCCCTACTTGTAGTTCTACGGTTCTACAATTGCATGATGATTTCAGGGGCTAGTGTGCACTGGAAATGCAAAAGGAAAACCGTGCTCAGTATTTCACTTTCTTGTTTTTTGAATTCATCTGGAAAAGAAGCAATTAAGACTTTTTTTTTATTTGGGTGAACAATTAATTTTCCTGTGTATGTGGCATACTTCGTGTGTGATATACACAAACTCTTCCAGTTCTCCATAGGAAACTGCTGGCCTGGTGCCTCTGAAGGCTAAACTATAACACTTCCCAGCTGTGGGTAAACAAATGGCTCTGGCACTTAACAAAAGGATTTATTTTGATGGAAAAATTATTATTGTTTTTTCTGTTAAGCAAAACAAAAAGTTATAATGAGGAAAAATGAAAAAAATATTAATTAGAAAATGCTGCATTGATACAACATATTCAAGGGAAGTGTTCTTCAACCATACAAATCTCTTCATCTGGTTATGAAAAAAAATCAATTACTTATTTATATGAAACAGAGAAGAAAAATAATGTCATTAATATAAAAAAAAAACAAAAAACACCCAAAACCCAAGGAGAAGACACATTGGTCAAACCCAGAAAGCTGAGGGGAAATTGGCTGTAATTTCCTCCCATGTGCCCCAAAGTCATCAAGAATTAGTCATAAAATTCTTCCCTAGCTTTGACATTGGAGTTCTGGAGATTAATTCTTAGATAGCACAACTGTGTCGTGTTGTGCTCTGTGCTGCTAGGTTCTCTTTCCTTAAAATGGGAAAGGTTCACAACCAGGGTGTACAGGATAACCCTCTACCAGGATTTACATCACTGAAAGTTAGTGCCTGCCTGCAGGAGAGGACTAGAAAGCTTAGAAAGCTTGTTTCATTCCTTTTCCTTCAGTAGAACAAAGGCAATCGGGACAAGTCCAGCTCTTCTCTGGACAAGATACACTTCTGCAGTGAACAGTTCCTGTAAAGCCTTCTATACCAACTACCAAAGGCCAGATATCAAAACTAATTTCGGGAACCTGAAATGGAATAACCAGCATGGATTCTGTTTGTATGCCTTAACCAGATACCTCATTTTTGCAACAGTATCTTATGGGATCAATTTAAACATGGTAACAGAAGGCCTACAGAATTCTCTTAATGACTGTAAACTCTGTATATATGTAAAAAAGAAAAAAAGCATATGTTCTTTCTTCAATGAACACATTCAGTAGAATTCAATGCATATCTAAGCATTAAGTTCAGCATCTATGTTCACCTTTTGCAGAATCAGGACCGAAGCTTTCTAAATGTCAGCAAGCAATTGTTTATTACAACAAACGGGGGGCTAGAGAGTAATTTACACAGGTTTCATTTAAAAAAATCCTAACAAAGATTCATGTGTAGAATTTTCATATAGAGCGCTTAAACAAGAACAAAACTTGGCAATTGCAATGGAAATGTAAATCGGTTATCATACGTTGTGGACACAGAAAGAGATACACTATGATACTTAGCAAAAGTTAGAGCAGAAAGTTAACAACAACAAAGTGGCACATGGTTAAATGATAGCTTATGAAAGTAAATCGTTTTTTAAAAAAAACCCTGTAGAAACATTGAAGGCAGAACTGGAGGGGAAAACGACACATTTCTAGTGTCACTCCTACAATAGCTAAACGAGCTTAATTAGAGATGCACAGTAATTGCTGTTTTAAGAGTGACATTACAATGTCTGCAAAATACATTAGTAAATCGCAGGGCAGTTTAAATGAAAGAAATTGCATCTTAAATACAATTTATACTTGTGGAGTATTTTAATTCTAAATAGTATACTAGAGAATGGAATGGAATGGAATCTTGGAAAAAACTTCAAGAGAGATCTCAGAGACAAAGGCCAAAGGAGAAAAAGAGCTACTGAAGTGCAAGGGAAAAGATAGTCAAGCACATGAATCCACGTGTCGGAAAGCAATTGGGAAGAAACCACAGGCCCTCAGCCTCTGGAGACGACTTCTGTCGAGCATGAGGGAAAGATATCCCTTCAGCGAAGATGATGTATGCCGGCCGGGCAAGTGGGCTACCGTGGAGTGAGGCATCCAGTACCTGAGGGAATTAGCCGTGCTAGAGGTGGTTTATTACGACTCAAACAACACACTACTGCCCACAGATCCTGATGAAGTCCAGTGCACATGACCCTTGTGGAGGAAGTTTCTACGCAGTGCGCCATCATCGTACGCCAACTCACTGGCAGTAATAGACTGGAAGAGCGAAGAGGCACCAACAGTGGATGAGGTGGCTGGCCGGCTCCGGCAATGTGAAGAGAGTCGGTCTTCCACCCTGGTCTCAGCTGTGGAGAAACTGTCCCAGGAGGTCTGGCAAATCAAAGAGGATATGTCCTACTCCTCACCTGCACAGATGAGAATTTCAGGTATTCGGAGTAAGCGTTCCCCTGTTCCAGAAAGAAGATACAGAGCATACACACCATGAGTCATGCTGTGGTTTTATCTGTGTGGCCGCAGAGGGGATATAAGGAAGAGGGATGGAAAGCCTACTGCAAACCTATGGACATAAGTACATGAACTTCAAGGCAAAACAGTCACAAAAAGGAACCCTTCTAAGAAAAATGTTGCTCCAGTTTCCAGCAGGCAGCCCTCCAGACTGAGTGAAAGGCCTAATTGCCCTGACGATCCCCTTGAAGGGACCTCTAAGTCATTCTTGCAAGAAGTGAGCAGTGAATACGATGAGCAGGATTAGAGGCCCTGCGTCCAGCCAGGTGGAGAAAAGGGACAACCAGGTTTATTGGACTGGGGATCTGATGTCCTGGCATGTCAGACCCACAGGAGTACAAGGCTTTAGTGGATACTGATGCCATCCAGCTATGAAGGGGTGGAATCCATTTGTATTTCTGATGTGACGGGGGATCCCAACAGTTGACTCTGCTGGAGGCTGAAGTGAGTCTAACTGGGAATGACTGGGAAAAGCACCGCGTTGTGACTGGTCCAGAGGGTCTGTGCATCCTTGGCATAGATTACCTCCAGAGAGGGTATTTCAAAGACCCAAAAGTGTACCGGTGGGCTTTTGGTATAGCTGCCTTGGAGATGGATGAAATTGAACTGCTGTCTGCCTTGCCCTTATCTCTGAGGACCCTTGTATTGTGAGGTTGCTCAGGGTTGAAGAACAACAGGTGTCAATTGCCACCACAACGGTGCATTGGCAGCAGTACCAGACCGACTGAGACTCCCTGATTCCCATCCATAAGCTGATTTGTTAACTGTAGAGTCAGGGAGTGATCAGCAGAACCCATTCACCCTTTAACAGTCTCACCCTTCTCACTGGAAGGGCATCCAGTACACCTGGAAATGACTGCCCCATGGGTGGAAACACAGCCCCATCATTTGCCATGGACTGGTCCAGAGTGCACTGGAAAAGGATGAAGCCCCAGAGCACCTGCAGTACCTTGATGACATCACTGTATGGGGCAACTCTGCAGCAGAAGTCTCTGAGAAAGGGAAGAAGATAGAGCAAAGCCAGCTTTCAGCAGGATTTGGATTAAAACAAAATATGGGTAATAGGTGGTGGGGGGATGGTTGGACTAGATGATCCTTGAGGTCACTTCCAACCTTAATGATTCTATTATTATTCTATTATTATTATTATTAAAGTAAGGTCAAGGGGCCTGTGCAGAAGATCCAGTTCCTAGGGACAGAATGGCAGAACGGTCGATGTCAAATCCCAATGGATGTCATCAACAAAATCGCAGCCATGTCTCCACCAACCAACAAAAAGGAAACCCAAGCTTTCTTAGACGTTGCGGGTTTCTGGCGAATGCACATTCCAAATTACAGTTTGATTGTGAGCCCTCTCTATTATGTGATCTGGAAGAAGAACGATTTCAATTGGGGTCCTGAGCAGCGACAAGCTTTTGAACAAATTAAACAGGAAATTGTCCATGCCATAGCTCTTGGGCCAGTCCAGGCAGGGCCAGATATGAAGAATGTGCTCTACACTGCAGCTGGGGAGAATGGCCCTACCTGGAGTCTCTGGCAGAAAGCACCAGAGGAGACTCGAGGTCGACCCTTGGGGTTTTGGAGTTGGGGATACAGAGGATCTGAGGCCCGCTACACTCCAACTGAAGAAGAGACATTGGCAGCGTATGAAGGGGTTTGATCTGCTTCAGAAGTGATCGGAACTGAAGCACAGCTCCTCCTGGCACCCCAACTGCCGGTGCTGGGCTGGATGTTCAAAGAGAGGACCCCCTCTACGTATCATGCAACTGGTGCTACGTGGAGTAAGTGGGTGGCACTAATCATGCAGTGGGCTAGAATAGGAAACCGCAATCACCCAGGAATTCTAGAATTAATCACAGAGGGCAAAGACTTTGGAATGTCACCAGAGGAGGATGTGACATGTGCCAAAGAGGCCCCACCACATAATAAACTGCCAGAAAATGAGAAGCAGTATGCCCTGTTCACTGATGGGTCCTGTCATATTGTAGGAAAACTTTGGAGGTGGGAGGCTGCTGTATGGACTCCTACATGACGAGTTGCAGAAGTTAGTGAAGGACAAGGTAAATTGAGCCAGTTTGCAGAGGTGAAAGCCATCCAGCTGGCTCTAGGCATTGCTGAAACAGAAAAGTGGCCAATGGTCTACCTCTATACTGACTTGTGGATGGTGGCCAATGCCTTGTGTGGGTAGTTGCAGCAATGGAAGAAGAACAACTGGCAGCACAGAGGCAAACCCATCTAGGCTGCCCCATTGTGGGAAGATATTACTACCTGGCTAGAGAAACTGGTTGTAAAGGTATGTCATGTAAATGCCCACATATCCAAGAGTCAGGAGACTGAAAAACATCAAAACAGCCAGGAGGTAGATCAGGCTTCGAAGATTGAAGTGGCTCAGATGGATTTGGACTGGCAATGTAAGGGCAAATTATTTATAGCTCATTGCACCAATGACACCTCAGGCCATCAAAGAAGGGATCATAGAATCATAGAACCATTAAGGTTGGAAGACACCTCAAGGATCATCCAGTCCAACAGTTCTGCTACCACCTATTACCCACTAAACCATGTCCCTAAGTACTAGATCAAACCTTTCTTTAAAAACCCCTAGGGACGGTGACTCCACCACCGCTCTGGGCAACCTGTTCCAATGACTGAACACCCTTTCCCAGAAGAAATTTCTCTTAATCTCCAACATGAACCTCCCCTGGCACAACTTGCAGCCATTCCCCCTAGTCCTGTCACTAGTTATCTGCGAGAAGAGGCCGACCCCCAGCTCACCACAACTCCCTTTCAGGGAGTTGTAGAGGGCAATAAGGTCTCCCCTCAGCCTCCTCTTCTCCAGACTAAACAAGCCCAGTTCCTTCAGACGCTCCTCATAAGACTTGTACTCCAGACCCTTCACCAGTTTTGTTGCCCTTCTCTGGACACGCTCCAGGGCCTCAATGTCTTTCTTGTGGTGAGGGGCCCAAAACTGGACACAGCACTCGAGGTGTGGCCTCACCAGGGCTGAGTACAGGGGGACAATCACCTCCCTGCTCCTGCTGGCTACACTATTCCTGATACAGGCCAGGATGCCATTGGCCTTCTTGGCCACCTGGGCACACTGACGGCTCATGTCCAGGTGAATGTCAACCAACACTCCAAGGTCTTTTTCCTCTGCACAGCTTTCTAGCCACCCTGCCCCAAGCCTGTAGCATTGCCTGGGGTTGTTGTGACCAAAGTGCAGGACCTGACTTTGCCACATTGAACCTCATCCCATTGGCCTCTGCCCAGCGATCCAACCTGTCCAGGTCCCTCTGCAGAGCCATCCTACCCTCCGGCAGATTGACACTTCCCCCCAACTTGGTGTTGTCTGCAAACTTACTGAGGGTAAACTTACTGAGGTAACACTCAAACTGCTGGCTGGAGATGAACTTACTGAGGGTACACTCAATTCCCTCATCCAAATCATCAATAAAGATATTAAAGAGGATGGGCCACAACACTGACCGCTGGGGAACACCACTCACGAACGGTTGCCAGTTGGATTTCACTCGATTCACCATCACTCTCTGGGCCCAGCCATCCAGTCAGTTTTCAACCCAGAAAAGAGTGTACCTGTCCAGGCCATGCGCTGCCAGCTTCTCTAGGAGAATGCTATGGGAGACGGTGTCAAAGGCTCTGCTGAAGTCTAGGTAGACTACGTCAACAGCCTTTCCCTCATCCACCAGGTGGGTCACCTGGATATAGAAGGAGATGAGGCTGGTCAGGCAGGACTTGCCTTTCACGAACCCATGCTGGCTGGGCCTGATCCCCCAGCTGTCACAGACATTGCATGTGATTCCCTTCAAGATTACTTGCTCCATGGGACATACAGATGGGCTCATGATTGAGGAGTGGACTTAACTATGGATGTCATCTCACAAGTAATCCATGAATGTGAAACATGCACTGCAATAGGGTAAGCCAAGTGGTTAAAGCCTCTCCCTCCCATCGAGGGAGATGGCTGAAATATAAATATGGGGAGGCCTGGCAGATAGACTATATTACACTCCCACAAACCCACCAAGGCAAGTGCTGTGTGCTTACAACAGTGGAAGCCACCACCAGATGGCTGGAAACATACCCTGTGCCCCATGCCACCACTTGGAACACTACCTCGGGCCTTGCAAAACAGGTCCTTTGGTGACATGGAATCCTGGAAAGAATTGAGTCAAACAATGGAACTCATTTCCAAAATAAATTCATAGACACCTGGGCCAAAGAGCATGGTATTGAGTGGGTGTATCACATCCCCTATCATGAACCAGGCTCTGGGAAAAATGAGCAGTAAAATGGACTGCTCAAAACTACACTGAGAGCAATGGGTGGTGGGACCCTCAAACATTGGGACACACATTTAGCAAAGGCCACCTGGTTAGTTAGTACTAGGGGATCTGCCGATAGAGCTGGCCTTTCCCAATCAAGATTTCCATGCCCTGTAGAAGGGGATAAGGTTCCTGTATTGTGCATGAAAAATATGTTGGGGAAGATAGTCTGGGTTCTCCCTGCTTCAGGCAAAGGCAAACCCATCTGTATGAATGCTTTTGCTCAGGGACCACAGTGTACTTACTGGGTGATGAAAAAGAATAGGGAAGTCAGATGTGTACCTGAGGGGGATTTGATTTTGGGTGAGACTAGCATATAAATTAAATAGTATGATGTTAAATGCTATATGATGTATCAATGCTATTACTGTAAAAAATATCACCTGAATTAATGAAGGATGGATTTTGATGAAACTGAGCCAAGTGCCACACTGCTGAAACTAGAACTGAGTTTAGTAACTGCTGCCCAGCAGATTCCTTGAAGATTTACATATTCAGTGTGCAGACTGCAAGCCTGGACTACACCAGATATACCAGTCATGAACTCTGGATGCAGCATGCCACAATCCAGAAGAACAGACCACTGCTCCTGCCCAGAGAGACTGTCATGATAAATGGAGCCCAAAGTCAAGGACTAAAGGAACTCAATGAACATTTTAGAGGGATGACTTATGGACTAAAGGAATGCTACCTGTGTTTGATCTGGGCATGACATACATGGTATATAATAAGAGGTGGTTAATGTCCTGGCTTGGGCTAGGATAGAGGTAATTGTCAGAAGGAGCCAGGATAGGTAAGCTGAGCTGGCTAGGGGCTATTCCATACCATGTGATGCCATGCTCCCCATAAAAAGGGGCTAGCCAGGGAGGGGTGGGTTGGCATTGCTCCAGGATGGTGTGGGTGTGGGCTGACCAACTAGTTCATTGGGTTGTTGGATCAGTAAATTCCTCTCTTTGTTATCAGATTTGTGTACATCCCGTTACAAGTACTGTGGTTTTTACTGTTTCCATCTTGCTTTTCTGACCCATTAAATGGTTGTTATCTCAACTTGTGGAGGCTTCCTCTTTGTTTTTCCCATTCTCCTCCCCATCCTGCTAAGGAGGACAAGTGACCGAGTGGCTGCAGGGTGCTCAGCTGCTGGCTGGGGATGAACCACAAAAAGTGGCTACGTTAGGCTGCAGCCCCAGTGCCGGTGGGGCTTTGCAAGGGCCAGGGGAGATGATCTTAGGCCGGCAACACCTTTGGGGGCTGGCTCCCCTTGCCTGGGAGCAGGGGCTGGATGTTTGCCGCTTTGATCAAGGCCGGACAGACTTGGAGTTCTGCGACAGGCAGCAGTTCTCTTCAGGGCTTTGCGTGGCTAGGCAAGCACACAGCCTGAGTTCTGGTGGTGCTTTCTGAGGGACACGGTGGAAGGTCAAAGCCCAGAATCACCTTAAGGGGCTAGCCCCCCTGGCCTGGGAGCAGGGGCCGGATGTTTGCTGCTTAGATCGAGGCCGGCCAGGGGACAGAGGTGCAAGAGAGGCAGTGGTGATATTTTGGAGTTTGGGTGGTTAGGTAAGCCCACAGCCCTAGTCCCCATGGGGCTTTGTGAGTGTCACAGGGGGCAGGTCTCAGCCACACAACACTTTTGGGGGCTGGCTCTGTTCACCTGGGAGCAGCGGCTGGACATTCGCTGCTTAGATTGAGGCTGTCCGGAGGCAGGAGGTCCAAGAGAAGCAGCAGTAATTTTCAGGGCTTTGCATGGCTTTGTGAGCCCATAGCCCCAGTGTCGGTGTTGCTTTGTGAGGGCCACTGCTGCAGGTCTTGGGCCAGCAGCAACTTTGGTGTTTGGCTCCTTTTGCCTGGGAGCAGGGGCCGAACATTCACTGTGTAGATCGTGACTGGGCAGCCCGAGAAGTCTGAGAGAATCAGCAGTTTTCTTCAGGTTTTAGAGTGGCTAGGAGAGCCCCCAGCTCTGGCTCTAGTGGGGCTTTGCAAGGGCCCCGAGGGCAGTTCTCAGGCCGGCAACACCTTTGGGGGCTGGATCCTTTTGCCTGGGAGCAGGGGTCCGATGTTTGCTGCTTCGATCGAGGTCATCCTGGGGCTGGAGGTTTGAGAGAGGCAGAAGTTGCCTTCTTGGCTTTACATGGCTAAGTGAGCCCGGAGCCTCGGTTCCGGTGGGACTTTGTAAGGTCCATGGGGGCAGGTCTCAGGCTGGTCACACTTTGTGGGCTGGCTCCTTTTGCCTGGGAACAGGAGCTGTATGTTCGCCCTGTAGATCGAGGCCATCTGGGAGCCGGAGTTCTGTGAGAGGCAGCGGTACTCTTCAGGGCTTTGTGTGCCTAGGTGAGCCCACAGGCCCAGGGTCTCAGACCAGCAAAGCACCACTGCGGGCTGGCTGCTTTCACCTAGGTGCAGGGGTTGGATATTTGCTGCTTCAATCAGGTCAGTCTGGGGGACGAATGTTCGAGAGAGGCTGTGTTTTTCTTCAGAGCTTTGAGTCGGTAGGTGATCCCGCAGCCCTATTTTGGATGCTGCTTTGTGAGTACCATGGGGGCAGGTCTCAGCCTGGGAAAGCACCTTTGGGGCCTGGTTCTGATCACCTGGGAGGGGGGGCAGGAGTTTCGCAGCTTAGATCAGAGTCGTCTGAGGGNCTGCTTAGATCAAGGCAGTCCAGGCGCCAGAGTTCCGAGAAAGGCAGTGTTTTCATTCAGGGCTTTTCGTGGCTAGGTGTCCCTGCAGCCTGATTTTGGATGCTGCTTTGTGAGTGTCACAGGGGCAGGTCTCAGCCCAGGAAAGCACCTTTGTGGCCTGGCTCTGATCGCCTGGGAGGGGGGGGGCAGGAGTTTCGCCAGTTAGATCACAGCTGCCTGAGGGCTGGAGACCTGAGAGAGGCAGTGTTTTTCTTCAGTGCTTTGCATGGCTAGGTTAGCCCGCAGCCTGAGTGCCCATGGGGCTTTGCAAGGGCCACGTGGGCAGATGTCTGGCCAGCAGCACCTTTGGGGGCTGGCTCGTTTTTTTCTGGAAGCAGGAACTGGATGTTTGCCGCTTAGATCAAGGCTGTCTGAGGGCTGGAGACCAGAGAGAGGCAGTGTTTCTCTTCAGGTCATTGCGTGGCTAGACAAGCTTGCAGCCCCTGTGCCCATGGGGGTTTGTGAGAAACACAGGGGCAAGTCTCAGCCAGCAGCACCTCGGGGCTGTCTCTGATCACCTGGGAGAAGAGGCTGGATGTTCTCCTCTTAGATCAAGCCCAGATGGCCTTGGTGGTCTGAGAGAGGCAGCGGTTCTCTTCAGTGCTGTGCATGGTTAGGTGAGGCTGCAGCCTCAGTGCCAGTGGGGTTTTGTGAGTGCCACAGGGACAGATCTCCAGCCAGTGACAACTTTGTGGACTGGCTCAATTCGCCTGGGGGCAGGAGCCGTAAGTTTGCCACATAGATCAAGGCCATCTGGGGGCTGGAGTTCCGTGAGAGGCATCGGTACTCTTCAGGGCTTTGTGTGCCTAGGTGAGCCCACAGGCCCAGGGTCTCAGACCAGCAAAGCACCACTGCGGGCTGGCTGCTTTCACCTAGGTGCAGGGGTTGGATATTTGCTGCTTCAATCAGGTCAGTCTGGGGGACGAATGTTCGAGAGAGGCTGTGTTTTTCTTCAGAGCTTTGCATTGGTAGGTGACCCTGCAGCCTGATTTTGGATGGTGCTTTGTGAGTGCCACGGGAGCAGGTCTCAGCCCGGGAAAACCCCTTTGGGACCTGGCTCTGATCGCCTGGGAGAGGGATCAGCAGTTTCGCAGCTTAGATCACAGCCGCCTGAGGGCTGGAGACCTGAGAGAGGCAGTGTTTCTCTTCAGTGTTTTTCGTGGCTAGGTAAGCCCACAGCCTGAGTGCTCGTGGGGTTTTGTGAGGGCCACGTGGGCAGGTCTCAGGCTGGCAACAATTTTGGGGGCTGGCTCCTTTTTGCCTGGGAGCAAGGGCTGGAAGTTCACCACTTTGGTCGAGGCAGTTTGAGGGGTGGAGACCTAAGAAAGGCAGTGTTTCTCTTCTGGGCTTTGCAAGCCTGCACACCCAGTGCCCATGGTGCTTTGTGAGGGATGCAGGGGCAGGTCTCAGCCCAGCAGCACCTTTAGGGGGGGGCTCCTTTCTGCTTGGGATCAGGAGCTGGATGATCACAGCTTAGATCAAGGCCATCTGAGGGCTGGAGACCTGAGAGAGGCAGTGTTTCTCTTCAAGGCTTTGTACAGCTAGGTGACTACACAGGCCCAGGGTCTCAGCGTGGCAAAATACCATTGGGGTCGCTCCTTTCACCTGGGAGCAGAGGCTGAATGTTTGCCGCTTCCTTCGAGGTCATCAGGGTGCCGGATGTCCAAGAGAGAGGCAGTGTTTTCTTCAGGGCTTTTCATGGCCAGTCGAGCTCGGAGCCCCTGTCCTGTTCATGCTTTATAAGGGCTACAGTGGCAGTTTTAAGTCCAGCAGCATCTTTGGGGGTTGGGTCCTTTCACCTGGAGCAGGGGCAGGGCATTAACCACTTTGATCAAGGCTAGTTGTGGGCTGATGGTGTGAGGGAAGCAGCGGTTTTGTTCAGGGCTTTGTGTGCCTAGGTGAGCCAGCAGCCCCAGTGCCCATGGGGCTTTTCGAGGGCCACGTGGGAAGATCTCAGCCCAGCAGCACCTTTGGGGGCTGGCTGCTTTCACCTGGGAGAAGGGGCTGGACGTTTGCCACTTAGATCAAGACCATATAGCCTTGGTGGTCTGACAGAGGCAACAGTTCTCTTCAGGACGTTGTGTGGCTAGGCGACCCCACTGCCCCAGTTCTGGGGGGGCTTTTCGAGGGCCTTGAGGGCAGCTCTCAGTCAAGCCACACCTTTGCAGTGGGGCTTTGCAAGGGTTCTGGGGTAAGGTCAACAAGCAACACCTTGGGGGTTGGCTCCTTTACCCCTGGTGCAGGGGATGGAGGTTCCCCTCTTAGATCGAGGGCAGCCAGACCCTGAAGGTCTGAGAGAGGCAGTGGTTCTTTTTCATGGCTTTGCATGGCTAGGCCAGACTGCATCCCCAGTGCTGCTGTGGCTTTGCAAGGGTCATGGGGCCAGGTCTCAGCCCAGCAACACATTTAGGGGCTGGCTCCCTTCGACTGGGAGCAGGGGTGGACCTTCACTGCTCAGATCGATGCTGTCCAGTGGCCGGAGGTCCAAGAGAGGCAGTGTTTCTTTTCTGGGCTTTGCATGGCTAGGCAAGCCTGCACCCCCAATGCTATTGCTGCTTTACAAGGGCCACGGTGGAAGGTCTAAGCTGGCAACATGTTTGAGGGCTGACTCCTTTCTCCTGGAAGCAGGGGGCAGACATTCAGGGCTTAGATCAAGGCTGGCCAGGGGCTGAAGGTCCAAGAGAAGCAGTGGTACTATTAAGGGTTATTTTTGGCTAGGTGAACTTGCAACCCCAGTTCTGCTGGGGCTTTGCAAGGGCCATGGGTGCAGGTGTCAGCCCGGCAACACCTTTAGGGGCCAGTTCCTTTTGCCTGGGAGTAGGGGCTGGATGTTCACTGCTTTGATTGAGTCTGGCCAGTGGCCAGAGCTCTGAGAGAGGCAGCGTTTGTCTTAACGGCTTTGCATGGCTAGGCAAGCGCCAAGTCCTAGTGCTTGTAAAGCATTGGGAGGGCCACGAGGGGGAAGTCTCAGTCCAGCAATACCTCTGGGGACTGGGTCATTTTGCCTGGGAGCAGGGGCCAGATGTTCACCTCGAGCGAGGTTGACTAGGATCCGTGGGTCCGAGAAAGGCAGCAGTTCCCTTCAGGGCTTTGCGTGGCTAGGCCAACCAGCAGCCCCAGTGCTGGTGGAGCTTTGCGAGGGCTGTGGGAGCAGGTCTCAGTGCAGTGAAACCTTTGGGGGCTGGCTCTTTTTGCCTGGAAGCAGGGACTGGACGTTCACTGCTTCAATCGAGGCTGGCTGGCCCTAATGGTCTGAGAGAGGCAGCAGTTCTCTTTGTGGGCTTTGCATGGCTAGGCGAGCCAGTAGCCCCAGTGCCCACAGGGCATTGTGAGGGCCATGGGGGCAGGTCTCAGCCTGGACACTCCTTTGGGAACTGGCTACCTTAACGTTGGAGCAGGGATCAGATGTTTGCTGCCTAGCTTGTAGCTGGCCAGGACCCGGAGGTCCAAGAGAGGCAGCGGTTCTCTTAAGGGCTTTGGGTGGCTGAGCAAGCCCGCAGCCCCACTTCTGGTGGGGCTTTGTGAGGGTCATGGGAGCAGGTCTCAGCCTGGTAACACTGTTAGGCACTGGTTCTTTTGCCTGGGAGCAGAGGCC